>JAJIZL010021084.1:728627-741527 GCA_023969395.1 Amblyomma maculatum | reverse complement strand
CTTCCGTCCTTCCTTCCTTCCTTCCTTCCTTCCTTCCTTCCTTCCTTCCTTCCTTCCTTCCTTTTTAGCTTCCTTCTTTCCTTCCTTCCTTCCCGTCTTCCTTCCACTTATTTCATTCTTTCCTCACTTTTTTTCTTTCCTCCCTTCCTCTCTCCTTATTTTCGTTCCTTCATTCCCTCCCCTTGCTCCCTCCCTCTCTCTCCTTCCTTCCTTTCTTTAATTCCTGCTTCCGTAGCCCACCGAGAACTGACACATTTGCTATCCTTTCCACATCTTCGAAAGCACATTTTTTTTTACTCTACTGCGCCAAAGCCTCGCCGGGGTGGTGCAATGGTAAGACGTCCGACTACTGTGCCGGAGTACCCGGGTTCGAACCCGACCTCGGCGGCTGCGTTTCGATGGAGGCGAAACGAAGAGGCGTCGCGTGCTGTGCGATGTCAGCGCACGTTAAAGATCCCCAGGTGGTCGAAATTACTCCGTAGCCCTCCACTACGGCTCCTCTTTCTCTCTTTCCACTTTCACTCCCATCTTCCTCCCTTCCCTTACGGCGCGGTTGCGGTGTCCACAGAGAAACAAGTGAGACAGTTACCATGCCTTTCCCTTCCTATAAAGAAATCAGTTTTTAAATCAGTACTGCGCCAAGCCTGTTTAGACAAAGGCGAATCATAAAAGGCACCGAATGCTCGGCTAGGACAGTGAAAGATAAGTGCCCTTCAAATGTTGCTTGAGGGAATTTGGTATTGAAAGAAAGGTTGCCCTTTAGGAGTGTTGTGTCGAATTTGAATTCTTTACATGAAGCCTACAATTTACATATAGCTCTTAAAAACTGCTCTGGACGACCGCTCGCAACCGATCAGGGGACACATCCCTAAATTACACATTTAAGTAAAATGTTCCCGAACCGATACACGGACGTTTGTCCATGGTGCGGTGCTATACGCACCCTATATCACACCACTTGGGAATGCGATACAAACAAAGCTTTCCACGAACTAGAAAATCCGAGCGCGGAATATAGGGAGAGTATGTTCTCCAGCGGCAACCCAATCCTCCAAAGGGGACTGATCATCCGTGCCCAGCGAGCCGCAAAACTCGGTGGTGCCCTGGATTAGGGGCGCCAACCCCGTGAGACGGGGCCACGCCATCGAAGCAAAGATGGAGCAACTCTGTCGGCAATATCTCTAAAGCAGAGCAATGAGGTTTATCCTATCCTATCCTATCCTATCCTATCCTATCCTATCCTATCCTATCCTATCCTATCCTATCCTATCCTATCCTATCCACGCGTTAAAACCTCCCCGATGGCGTCATCGGTGCTTGCTAGATTCGCCCGTTCGCTGGAGGCTCCCAATTGACGTGGGCTAAACAGTGCGGGGAGCTGGCGTCGTCACGACTTGTTCCCTTCACTTTCGCTTGCTGACCGGCGTGAGGTGTGTTGAGAGTAGATGACGAGCAGTATTCCCAATCTGCAATTTGATATATTCTAATCAAGCTACTATCAAAACATTTGCGTTTCAGTGTGGAGTGGTGGGATGTCTATTGCTTCTGCTTCGTGGTTTCAGAGAATATCATTTCGTGGGGCCTTTGAATGTTGAAATTTGGCCCAAATAATTTCGGAGCCCTCCTCTACACCATCTTTACCTTTCTTCTCCCCACATTTCACCTTATCACTTTCGTTTCGGTAGGTGAGGATAAACCAATTATACGCTAATAATTTCGGGTACATGGTCAAACGTATATTGCTTTTAGAGTAAAAGAAGGGCGCAGATCTATTACACAAATTGCAGACAACTGAACGCATCTTAAGAGAAATGGGAAACTTGCTAGTGAAAGAGATAAAGTGGTTTTAGTTTGAAGGGCTAAAGCATAATTTCGGCAATATGGCGATCGTTATCTTGTGGTGACATAGCGAAATACCCCTGCGTCTGCATTTCACCTCCTCTGCAATGCGGCAGCCGTGGTTGGGTAAGAAAAAAGGGCATAGGAAATTCAGAAAAAAATGTCAAGTTTTTGTGCAGTTTTAGAATCCCTATTCTATCCTTGACTTGTGCAGTGTTTCGTTTCAGCGCACGCGAAATATTTACTTCGAAATCATGAACATTGTCGGTAACCAGCCAAGCCTCCTTTCGCACTGTCTCGAAGTCTCTTGCTCTCCTAAACTAAAAAGTGCGCCCATTTTGTTCACATTTAGCGGGATATCGGTAAAGGTATTTGAAAGGAGTGAAGAGCTAGCTAAGCTTGCCGGTGGGCTCACCTTCCGGAGAGGCTCAGTACACTCTAACCAGGGACAGCCTACTAATCCAGCAGATAGGATAAGAGCAGGAGAGAGCACCAGGAGGCGCCTACAAACAAGCACGTTTCCGAATCCACAGATTACTGATCACTATTGCCTAAGCAGGGGAAGAATACCCGCTGGCAGATAGAACACTAATCCAGCAGATAGGATAAGAGCAGGAGTGAGCACCAGGAGGCGCCTACAAACAAGGACGTTTCCGAAACCAGCTGCCCTCAGCCTGTCGTACGTACCCGGAACAGTTCTCAGATAGATTCAAACTTTATCAGGATATGGAGGATGTGGCACATAGATATTGACGTGGGTAGAAATCAGAAATAGGAACCAAGAAACCAAAACAGAATTTTGGCAGACTCTGCTGTTGAGCTCCCTGAAATTCAGCTACGTGTAATCTGACTGGCCATACACGCCGCCCGGGTCTAATAATTGTATTCCATCGTCTAGCCTGATAGGTTGACGTCTATTGTGTATCTGTTAGAGAATAACGTTTACCATCTAATAAATCCTCAGACACGCGGTGTTTTAGAGCGCAGCAAGGCAAACAAGAGGACCTGATTAACTATAGCGAAATAACAACGCCCTAGAGACTGAGCAGGAGGGTCCTACCTCCACCATACCCCACGCCAAGCAAAGAGGAAGCAGTAGCATGAAGAAAGCTACAGACAAATAAATACCCGAACCCAGTTCTAGTCAACAATCTATGGCCGGAAATACAATCATACCAATATTGTAAGAAAAGGGGATCACTAGATCACATAATATGAGAATGTGCGATGTCACCAGGCAGGGCAAAAAATATAACTGAAGAAAGTTGGGAGACCCTTCTGCGAAGCTCAGACCCAGGAGCACAAAGAGAAATTGCTCGACTGGTCGAAGATGCCGCCGGAGGCCTAGAACTACTGGCTGGCAACTAAAGGCGACTGTCACACCTTCCTGGTCTAACCCCCGATTAGCGGGATAGTCACTCTGCTGGACAAATAAAAGTTTTCTCTCTCTCCCTCTCTCTTAGAACGCAGCTCTTTGGCGCCCGTTCCTGGGTTTCGCGGTTTCAGCTATGTTCACTTTCACCTGCCTTCCTTCCCTTACGACGCGATTCAATGTCCACAGAAACATGTGACAGATGTTGCGCCTTTCCATTTATGTGAACCAATTATGAAAGGCAGGCATCTTGGCTCAAGTGGACTTTCACTCCCACCTTCCTTCCTTCCCTTATGCCGCAATTCCCGTGTTCACAGACACACGTGTGATAATGCGCCTTTCCATTACTGTGGATCAATTGTGAAAGGCAACCTTCACAGCTCACGTGGAAGCCGTGACAACAAGGGTACACACTGCCAAGATGATTCTGGTGTCTACAGAAACAAGCGTGCCAGATTGAGCACCTTTCCATTTCTGTGAACCAATTATGAAAGGTACGCTTCAGAGCTCAAGGGGAAGACGTGACCACACATTGTACACACTGCAACGATGATTCATGAATACTGCGAGTGCTCACACCGAACTGCAGGGTAACCTGTACAGTAACCGAGAATTCACACACTCACAGAGAAAAGGATCATATTTTGATGTAACTTGCGTATCTACAAGTTGTTCACCAAGACAAAAAAAAAAACTTCGCTTTTCAAAATTTCACAATGGTTTAGCTGTAGTTAAGCCTAGGAAATTGCGAAAGCAATATCCTTGGCTACGCCATTCCTCTGCATTGCCTTTCCTCTTCACTTTCTTGAGCTCGTTGCAACCATCTATTTGCATTCTTGCGCTCCGCACTGGTTAGAGAGGACCTTGATAAGCACGTAGATGCAGAGTCGTCACCATTCAGAGCAGACATTAAGTCTCACCCCGGTAAGTCTTGTTCTGCTTCGGTAACTGGAGAAGAAGCACGCATTCACCGAGTCGCATCTTGAGCACGACGTCTGGGTCGACGGTCTTCACATTGTTCCTCTGTCTGCGTAGCTCGTGGTTGCTTCATGACTTCACACTGGTGAGCTGCCGTCTATCTCTGCTTCTTGACAGCATGACGAACTGTCTTACAAGCGCATAAATTGCATGCTTTATACAGCACAGCCTCCCCTCCTCTACTTAGGGAAGAGAGAAGAGAGGCTAAGTGTCTCCAATGGAAGACCACACCTCCTTTTCGACCACAGCGCATCTGGTGGGAGAAGCGCGAAACGCCCGGCGTGGCTACGAGCCACGCTGCGCTGAAGAGCCGACTTGGTAGCCCAGCGCTTGCGCTGGTATGACGTCAGTAGTCACGTGGTGTAAAGCGTATCTACCGGACCACGCTACGCTGAAGGCTCGAAACCCGGCGTAGTACTGCTTTGCAATAAAAAATGTCTCCAATGGCACGGTTTCAGCAATAAGCTCTTTGGCGCCCGTTCCTGGGTTTCGCTTCGTCGTTGTCCCTCGTAACCAGTTATCTGCAATTGTACATACATGTCTGGCTCGAATTTTTCGCCTCAATATATCGAAAAGCTGAAACAGGTTACAAGCTGCGCTCAAATTTCGCAGTAGGATTTACCGTAATCATCGCCACATTTTTTTCTTGTGCCGCGGCGTGTTTTCCGGCATTCCGACATGCTTTGCACTTTTAAATTGGGTATTTATCGCTCATCCAACGACGAAGGCGACAACAGCTTTCAAAAAATTAAAGATGGCTTAGTTCTGCTATACCTCAATATACGTAGCGAAAAGCAGTGGCTACCTAAGAAGAAGTTAATTTCTCCTGTCTACTGCTACCTTCTCCAGCAGCTTAACTCTCCTTGGCTTCCTTGTCGAGCGCGTCTAATTTCACCGGTGTTTGCTGCAATCCCCGAGACCCCGAGTCAGTGAAAACGGAGGCCTGACTGGTTGCCGACAATGGTTCGAGCTTACGGAGTAAATATTCGATTTTTTTTTATTGATTTGTGGGGTTTATCATCAAAAAGCAACTGAGGCTATGAGAGACGCCGTAGTGGAGGAATCCGGAAAACTGGATAGAAACTGGATTAAAACTGGATAGAAACCAGTCCACGCAGTTTCACACTTGTGAGAACCTGTCTGTTTTATTGCGTAGTCCCCACGTAGACGAGGGGGGGGGGGGTGGACTGTTGTAATGCAGCAGTGATACATAGTGATATACACAACATATAATAGTCATGGTCGCACCTTGTAAACTAGCAGACAAGGCTGTTTCGCCTTTGAGCAGTGTGGATGACCATATTTCTGGGTTCTGTTTTATCATAAATTGAATAAATAGACAAGTGGGCGAAGCCCTACTCTTGCTCTCTTGCTCATACATTGCAATTGTGTTTTCTTCACGCATGCAGCCTTGTACTGTTGTCTCACTTCTTGCAAAGGGCGTATACAGTGACAGCTTCATTTAGGTGGACATTATAAAAGTAGCCAGTGAGCTCAACAGGGAAAGAGAAGTACATTGCTTTGAGAGGACACATAACATGCTGTAAGGTGCTGTGTTCCGGAGTCGGGAAGCGCACTAAGCTTTTGGCCAGTCTGAGATTGCTAATTAGTTACATGCTAACGCAACTGCATGAATTGTCACTTGACAACCATATATGTGGAGTACTTAGAAGACTCCAGTGATATTTAGTGTGTGTAAGATGGCTTTTCCGAGATTTCTGGCAGTTTGTGGTGCCTGAGAGTAATGCTGCACTGTTTTGGTTGAAGCCAGGAAATGCAACAAGCAAAGAATATTTTATGCAAATTTCTACATGCTATACCATGAAACAAAATATGAATGTTGCCTGTCTGTAGCAGCAAGCTTAAGCTGTTATATGCACATCCGGAGTTATAGCGTCTCGCATCTGTTACCAGTATAGTGGTCTTTGAAGCCAGAGAATAAATGTTTATCCTCCCCATTTTGGTTCTCCTCAACATTTGGTTCTTGCCAAGCAATTTCCCCTTTTTTGCTACACTAAGCAGCAGCATTTAACATTTTCTAGAAGCAGCTGTTTATGCAGCTCAAGGCATTGAAAGGTAATGTGGTAATGTTGTTGTGCGACGGTATTCTACCCGTATCATCATGCAGTAGATGGTTCACACTATCGAACCTACACTGGTGGTGCTAGGGCGTCCTCCCCACGAGACAGCGCCCTGCCAGATGGGGTGTTGTACCCCCAATGACCAGTGTGCCAACTGCGGTGCTCCCGAGAACCTCGCGCATGTTTTTTTCGAATGTGTAGTTGCGAGAACAATGTGGCGGCTCGCATATAGGATGTTTAACGTCCGCATGAACCCCGGCGCCAGGCGCCGGCGCAACCCTTTTGAACACCTTGTGTACAGTGTGGTTCTGTTTGTGTTGTGGCGGCGCAGGTGCCTCGCTGAGGCGCGCCGCGCCGAACTCTAGCCCGAGCAATGTACCCAGCCTTGCAGGGGCTGCGCCTCGTCGTCTGGAAGTTTTTATCTGCACAGCTAGAAACTGACGGCGAGACGAGGTTTCTGCGGCGTTGGCACATGCTCTTCTATGTTGTACGAGGCAGCAGACTTGAGATGCCTGTCGTCTTTTATTAGAACCCTCCCCGTTTATACTGTTTTCCCCTCTCTGGGAATCATGTTATCTTTAATTTAATATGCATATGTAACCTATAGTGTTCTGTATTGTGCTTTGTTTTGTGAGTAATGTGCGTTTTTTTATGTATGTATGTACCCAATAAATTCTCTTTTCGTGCCCCCTTTCCCTTTTCTGGCGGGAGGCTGATAGCTTACGCATTTTCTTCGAAAAAATTCAATAGCATTTTTTTATCATAAAAGCAAGCATTTGAGTTAGCTGACGGCCTCTCAGACTGCACGAAATAACTACGCGCGCTTCCAACGATCCTTGACATGTTTTTATGCAGACAAGCTTTTTTGCGAAAATTTTCGGAACGATGCTTTCAATCTGAGTGATTTTCCAGCGTTGTCTACAAACAACGCAGCACAATAACTCCGCGTCACAAAAGTTGAGAAAAAAAAAATGTACGGGTGATACGCGCATATTCGGTTAAAGATACGGTTATGTGTACATTAAGGTTTATGAGCTGAATTCTTCATTTCACAAGCCTCACAGCAGTTAGGTTTCTGATAAAGCCTTAATAAAAAGATTAGATGGTCTCTAGATATCTCTTAGAGGTGAACGGCGAAAACCTGCCCTCCCTATCGTATCATTTGCTTCCGCCATGCTGATCCAGGCTGAGTCATGCCTACCATTTGTAGTCATTACCATTCATAGCTAAGCATGTTTATTAATTTCCAGTCAGTTGCGGTCATCACTAGTCGTCGATTGACATATTTGTCGTTCCGTACTCATGCTGAGTCATGTCTACTCATTACCACTCATAGCTAAGCATGCTAACTCTTTTCCAATCACTTGCGCTCATTAGAAGTCGTCGTTGGAGATGTTGGTATTCCGTCGTCATTTTCAACCATTTTATGAATAGTTTATTACTCATTATCATTTTCATTCACTCCACGATATCCATCGTATAATTTTTATTCATTACCAATCACCACCAATCGTTTCCATTCCTAATTTCCCTCCTCAAACATCCAACATTAGCAAGTGACATATCTGCTCAGGGATCCGATGCACGAATCTCATGCCCAGATCCGACGCACAGATCCCGCACGCAACAATTGCGCTCAGGATTTTGTTCCATGAGAGTGGAAAGGGTTTCACCTTAATAGCTGTAATAGTGGTTTGACGCACAGGGAAGATACAATAAAACTCGAACCTATTTGATTTAGTTTCTTTTGGAAATGCAAGGATAAAAAGATAGACCTGCCGATTCTCCGAGGTTATGTCACACCTGACAGCATCACTTTGTCTGCGGCGCTCTTCTTCCACCTGTACTTCCATTTTCTCAGAGGCCTGACGTGTTTCCTGCAAAGGTGACCTGGAAAATTCCAAAGCCGGTGTCAGATTAGCACAAACAACTGGCATCCTCTAACGGATATAGAAACGTTCGACTGATTATGGAAGTCTCGCAGACAATTTTGGATCCCGGTATTAAGCTGCGAAACAATACACAATCACACACACTTCACACGTGGACACTTACACATGAAAGGTTGCTCACACAGAGCATAAATAAACATTTTATTGGGAGAAGTAAAATGGCATTGATATTGAATGTATAAGTACATTAGTCACACCGGGACACTCTTTTTGGCAGTTTTCGCAAAAGCTGTGCTGTCTTTAACTTATTTCAACTCGGGTGATATGTATTTTCTGCATAATATGATGCACAAGATGTAAATTATGGGGAGCGTGTATACGCTTCATTATTAATCTTTTATTAAAATTGAATCCGGATCGAAATTTTGTTCTCAATTTCTGTTCTTCCCGACTGCTTCAGAGGCTGGTACATTTCTGGCAATATTTTGTTTTGATTTCCGTCATGCAGCTTTGATGTGGTGAAGTAGTGTAAAAGAATCGGCAATACGAAGCTGGTTCTTTTGCAACAGCGCATTTAAATGAAGTTTTTTTTTAGTTTCCTAATAAATCTTGAGGATTTCAAGCGATTAACATCATACCGTCGGCGTGCCACAACCCCAGTGAAGCAATGTGTTCGGGCCGCTCGAGCAGCGCGCTTCTAATGCCGCTTAGCAGCTAGTAATGTCGTGGTAAAAGGATGTAACTGCGGCACTGATACATAAAAAGTTTTATGTCAATGAAATCGAAAAGCGGAGAAGCATCTGTGCGCTGCTTTCCTGCTACCAAAACACCTGAGAAAGCAATTTTGAGTAGAGAGACCGTGAATTGGCTATTTATTGACCATATCGTCCTCAGAAGGTTCACGAAGATGTTCATCTCTAAATAGAACTCGGTCTGATTACAACAAGATTTCCTTTATTTCTACTTATTGTTCTTGATCTGTTATTCGCACATTTCACTGCAAGCGTACCGACATCAAAAAATGTTCATTGTTTTACCCAAAATTGAATAAAATTTGGCAGCTGATTTCTGACTCAGCATTTTCTGTTTTCGAACTGTACCTTATTTATTAACAATAATTTTGTTTCCAGGTGCGGAAAATAAAACTTCGAAGCCGAGCCACGGGAACTCTAATAGACGAGCACATCTGCGAAAGTAGAGGCCAAAGTGCAAGAACAATGTGGCAAAGAAAAGATTAACTCCTATAGCTAAAAGGGCAGGCTTTAAAAGGTCAAACCATGCAGGTAATTTCCCCTGACAAGCTTCATGTATAACAGCTAAATTTCTGACAAGTGAAAGCAGGAAGAAAAGAAGGTGTCAGCTAATCGCGGACGCCACGCCCTGAGTCCACGTTCCTCGCGCAACAAGAGTACCTGTAAAACAGAATAAATTTTTTGTAGCCAGAAACATGTTACCGGCCTGTGCTCAGCCAAAAATTGATAGGCTGCGCGAAACAAAGTCTGACCATGTCTTTGGAGTGCCGTGACTTGTTCTTTCCTGGAACGCCCACTAAACTGTAATGCATGAAAGGGAACTCCAAGGTACTTAGGGGGAACACGAAACCATTCATTTCCAGCATAATGAGTTGGCATTGCTCCTCATGAACCGAACCACAGACCCAGCCTATTCATTTGAACTTCAGATGCAATGCCAAACTGTTCAATGGTGGTTATAATTTTGTCAATGCTGTTATTTGGCGTTTTTCTGCACTGGCATACCCAGCAGTGTTACGCCCCGGGTCGTGAAGCGCTCTATATAATTCCGCTTGTCGACCGTAAGGAAGATAGCGGAATTCGCACGATTGACATTGTCACGCGCTCGGTGATCACCGGAGGTTTCACCAAGACATGACAAAAGAGGGGTGGTCGTTCGATGCCCGGCGTTGCCGGTAAGCAAACGTGGAGAATGTGATGAAGATGCGTTGACTTGAAACAGTAATAAGAAAAGGTTTATAGGCTCAGAACAAGGAATACACAAAACATTTAGAGGGAAGCAATTAACATTCTAAAAGGCAACGACACGAGTGAAGAAACAATCGGCTTAAATACTCCAAATTACGTGTACAGGTTCATGCGTTTCCGGGATGGAAGTAACAATTCAAGTACTAACAGCAAGGGAAAGAAAGTTCAGAGCAGTTTCGAACATACAATTGACCGGGGAACGCGGCGGCAGTCCATCACTGGGACGAGGCAGACGGGCGGCACTCGAAGGCGACGCTCCTTCCGGTGCAACCTGCGGTCTGAGGACGCGGTTACCGGCGGCGGTGCTCGGGTGCCCCCCCGGGAGCACGCGGCAGCTCGGGTTTCCTTTTTCGGGAGGTAACCGGGCGGACTGACTTTGAGGCCTCGGCGGCTCCTTTTTAAACACTTGTCGAAGATGCCTTGTGCGCAGGGTCGGGGTCCGAAACAAAACACACACTTAGAGCGCACAAAGTATTTCACTCACAGAGGAAGGCGCACGTAGACACACCACACTTTAGCACTGCATGACCGCCATCTTAGGTTTGAAAAACATAACGCACAACAAAAACAACAGTTACGCACGTCCCCAACTTCGGTTCTTCTGGGGGTCTCATTGCCAGGGAAAAAAGAATATCCGGATATACAAAGGAAGCTCTATACTTTGGACGTAGTAGGGGTGACTGAGTGGGGAACGTACGACACAGGCAGTACGTACTCTTCTGCTTGAGCATGGAGAGAGTTGTAGCTAACACAGGGAAAGCTATACTGTTCCGAGGTAATGTGCACGTACGTGTTCTTGCGAGAGCGCTGTCCTGCCATCCCAAACCAAAGTCCCTATAAGGGACGCGAGCATGTTCACCACCCGGCGCGGGATTGTCGCGGTACGCGCCTCATAAAAGGTGAAAGCGCATGCTCGGGTCTTGACGACACTAACTTTAGCATCGAGCGCGAGGTTGAAACGCGCTGCGTCAGAAAGGACGTGCGTGGCTCGCGAGAAAACTACGTCCCACGTCCGGGAGGAGACTCCGCTTGGTTCAAACAGCACGCCAAGTACACGCACTGCGTCCACAAACGGTACGGCGGCGGCTAAAAGGCCCCTGAACTGACCGAAGCGGAGTGCGTTACTTTTCTGTCCTCTGCGTATGCAGATACAACGACAGTCTCCTGTCCTACTGATGGAAAACTTCGAATAGCGAGTCGAGCCACAGTATGAAGAGTACCGGCGAGAGTGGGCACCCCTGACGCATTCCCCGCGTAATCGGAAAACTGCCTGCAATTTGGCCATCCAGTACTAGTTCACTGCTAAGATCTGAATAAAGGCCGTGTAGGAGCTGATCGAGTGGCCATGGAAACTGCGGTGTTTCTTCGCAGCAGCGTTTCGTGAGTTAACGGTGGTGACTAGCAAGCACGCACAATATTGGATGAAATAAATTGTTAGAATTGAACTTTTTAATGGTTTTTTTAGAAAGTCAACACAGATGGGATTGAACAATCTGCATGAGCTCCGCAAAGAGCACATGTGCATTAGGTTGCGATTTTCATTTCAATATTATGCTGGGAAATAAACTACTTTCTAATGCGAAATTTGAGCTCACATCATCAGCTGTTTTAACTTTTTTGGATAGATAGAGGCAAAGATTTTGAGCAAGACTTGCATTTACAACTACAGACAACTTTTTTATTTATTTTTCACACATAGTGCTTCAAGAAACACTTCATTAACAGCTGTCTTGAGGCAAGCTTTGTGGTCGGAGAAATGAAGGGCGCAATTGAGTTATCTGGAGCTTGCGGGAGACAGCGCGTGGGCCCATAGATGCGTTGCGCGGCGAAGAGATAGCAGCGACTAATGCCGCTGACGTTGCTACCGAGTCAAGATAACGTGGCTAACCGCTGATAGCGCATACATCGCATAGTTTTCCGCTGAATGCGAGCCGCCGCTTCGGCAACCGGTGAACTTGGAGCACACCGTCACCTCCACGCAGAAAGTGGGGGTACACGCAGCGGCGGGCGGTGGTGGCAGGAGCGCGCGAAGCAATCGAATAACACGACCGGCCGCCGCCAGGGAGGAGCACTGCTTTCACTGACATGAGGTCTGTTTCCGCACGTCCAAGTTTTACGAGGCGCATAAGGGCATCCATATCACTCTGTTAAATGTCTGCGTAAACTCTGTTTTGGGAAAGGTAAGGCGCTGACGATGTAATTCTAACAATTCTTGATGGCCACCTGTAGCGCCCCGCAATAAGGGAAGGCAGAAAGGTGCGGCTCAAAGAAAGGAAGTAGGTTAAGTAGAGGGCTCCGGAATTATTTGGACCACTTAAATATCTGCCCTGTACTAACACCTCACAGCACAGGAAGCCGTTGCCGGTCACCTCCATGGACTGGTTGAATGACTGAAAACAGCTTTCATCACTGAGTCTTGTGAGATGATGTGGGTGCACCAAAAGGTCTGGAAGGCGACTGTTTATTTCTGCGCGGTGGCCCTCCCCACCTGCCAAGGCTGGCGGTCACCATTATCGCTGAACAAAATAGCTTCCACTGCTCATCGAAACGCGGCCGCTTCGATCGCGTTCGAACCCAGAAAGTTGGATATTTATAAATACCTGCCACAAATGCCTTTAACCATTTTATATCAGCTTTGTTTTGCAGCCCGTCGAAACTGCAATAGCCTTTGTACAGAAGGCGGTCGTGTATTTGGTGATGACAGTCCACGCAAAATAACCAAGGAGGCAATAAAACTC
>JAJIZL010021084.1:667440-708458 GCA_023969395.1 Amblyomma maculatum | reverse complement strand
ATAATAATAATAATAATAATAATAATGTTACTCCGTTCACAGGCGTTAAATCTCCCCAGGTGGTCTAAACTACTCCGCAGCCCTCCACTACGGCTCCTCTTTTTCTGTATCCACTTTCACTCCCACATTCCTCCCTTCCCTTACGGCGCGGTTCAGGTGTCAACAGAAACAAGTGTGGCATATACTGCGCCTTTCCCTTCCTGTGTACCAAATAGTATTCGTTATTATGAATAATCTCGCAGAATAAGGCAAATCTCACACACAACTCTCGCACACTGAATTTCGTTCCACGAGCCTAGAAAGGCTTTCGCCCTAAAGAGTAGCATAGACATAGTAGTAGTAGAATAGACGCGATACCAATGCTTACCTGTCCAGCCACTTTAAAGGAATGCCCATATAGACGAACGCGAAACTGCAAGGACAGCCAGCAAAAGTCAAATTAAAGCTGCCATATCGTCACTTAAAAGCACAGCTTAAATGTGGAACCTTGTTTGTCTAGCCACACAGCGCTCATGGTATTGTCTCGGGAAAACTAGCTGTAAACACTATCGCAGAAAATACTTTAAAACTTTGGATAAATTCAGCATGTATAGCACATCTTGGTGAAATCCCTGTGAAATCGCTTACACCTGTTTGTCCTTGTTCGCTCTGGCTCCAAAAAGGAGTCGTAGAAGGTGAGTCACAGCAAGCGACCGTTTTCCAAAAGTCGCTCTGCCAATTGTAGAGATGTTTGGTTGGTTCGGTTTGTGGGGTTTAACGTCCCAAAGCGACTCCGGCTATGAGAGACGTCGTAGTGGCGGACTTCGGAAATTTTGACTACCTCGGATCTTTAACGTGCACTGACATCGCGCAGCACACGGGCGCCTTGCTTTTCGCCTCCATCGAAAAGTGACCGCCAAGGCCGGGATGCGATCCAGCCTCCTTGGGAAAAGTAGTCGAGCGCCGTAACCACTGCGCTACCCGGGTGGGGTGATTGTAGAGATGTGTTTGATGACAGGACACCTGGCGACAACTTGTGTTGAGTCCGATGTCAGGTGCGGACAAAATTTATCTTATGGACGACCCTTCTTTAATACCAGTTTTAGCTAAAATGAGTTTCATTACAAGATATGATTTAATATACTTGAACCCTCCCTGGAAAAACGTCAAAATAATTGTGAACACGTTTCACATAAAAGGCGCGGTAGGCATGATATGCACGTACTAACCATTGCGAGCAAAAGAGCACAATGCGAGGAAAAGAATGCCGTTTTCTTCTTCTTCGTCAGTAGCTTTTTCTATCGCGTTCTATATATATATATATATATATATATATATATATATATATATTAATCTCATGTCAAGCAGCATAATTGCTATATCGTATGGATACATGTGTGGCCAATACCTCTCGTGGCTAGGTGCTATTATCTAAGGGCACAACAACCACAACAATTCCGCATACATTGCTGCAGTAGGCTTTACCAGCATCCACTGATGTACAGCAAGCTTATGCAAGTGGACGCGAAGTCGCCATACGGAAGTCCCTTCATGCTCACGAAGTGTGAGCAGGAATGAAAGATGCCTGTGTAGAGTTACTTACTTGAATATTAAAGAAGAAGTGGTCACAATTCTTTTCTGAGACCTCAATCAGCTGTACTTCACGTTATTAGTGGTATCGATAGTCGTCGAAAAAGGGCCATAATTATTCTTGACTTTCAGAGCAATCGCCCATGGCTCAAGATGTTTAGATACACATTCCCCTAAAGGAAAATAGCTTTAAATATGCTCTCTGCATTCATAAATTTCTCTGAGTGCAAAACTATACATTCCGTGCATTTTGCGACGTGTGAAGAGAAGCAAAACTAGCCGTTTCAGTGTATTGAGCTTTGCGATAATTTGAAATATTGAGCAGCACCGCAAATATTGGGTGTTTAAACATTTACCTAAATTTTTCAGCGGTTTTTGGCAAAATAGCTCAAATGCATGCTGCAGAAGTGACGTTTTGCTTTTTGACACATGATTAGGACATTTACTCTCTCTAATGGGCTGCACAATTGCCACAATTCGCCAATTTGCCAATTTGCATTATGGGTCCTCGAAACAATTTTCAGGTTGCGAGGCCCGAATGTTGATTCTTTTTATAAGACACGCAGCAACGTATCCCACCAAGGAGGAAATGGAGAAGATTTCTAAAAGGATTCCGGAAATTCGGAATCTTATTCTAAGAGCTCACCGTGCGCGAAAGGGTAAGAGTATTCCCTACCTTCGTATTAAAGCACAGCCCTAATATTTGCGCATTTTTACCAAGCACTCCTTGTTCATCACTTGGGGAACAATGTCCATGAAATGCTTACTACAGAGTTCAAAAGCAAGCACAGATAGTACGCTTCAGCCTCCAGCTCCAAAGTTGGTCTCTTGAAGATTGTTACAGCAAGGATTTGAGTAAATGTCTGCCACAAATGAAGCGTAATAGGGTGATGAAATAATAAATGTAAGGATACAAATTCACTTCTTAATAACAAGTAATGACTATAGCCTTCCGTTACCATTTTACAAGGAATATGGAGCTGCAGGTTCTTCAGTTTGTTTTGATAGCATGATTGTAACCCACCGCAACCTCCAGTAGCCACAATTTACGTGCGATTATTAGGAAAGGAATCAAATGGTAGTTGCAGAGGTCCGACGCAAGGACCCCTGTATTTATTAAGACATAATTAGATGCCACTGATAAGGGCAGAAACGTTGCGGACACATAACATCCAAACTCTTATAACACGGTTTATACCGTGGGTATGAATTCCCAGGTTCTAAAAATACCCATCTTTAAAACCTTCCCCTAAGCTCCCCGCAACGAGACCCTTATAAAACCACGTCCCTAGTTTCTCTGCTACAGATGGGAAAACAACTTTGAGGTATTGTATTCTGACGAAATCCCTTCTCCCCCCCCCCCCCATTAACATTGCCCCTATGCTTCCTTCGTTTAATTTTAAATGCTTTTAAAGGTGGTGCCGTTCGTTAAGCCACCATTGAGAATCTGGGTCTTTTTATATGTATATGACAGATCGGATAGAATGTAAATGTTTGGGAGAGTACGCTCTCATTTTCTGTAAATGTTATTCTCGAAAAAAGTCAAATTTCACTTCGACATGGTACAGTTCAAGAGCTACACTGGTTCTTACACCATAGATGGCAAATTGTGAGAAAGAATATCCAGAGCATACATCCCCGAGTCTGATAAGGTTAATAAATATTTGCCGGATGTCATGGTACGATTACTCATCCTTCGTCATTCTTTGTCACAAAGAAGTAACATATCTGAGGGGTACTCCGCTTCATGGTTTGTTTGGATTTAAATTCTCAAAGTGGCTCAGGTTGTGAGGAACATCATAGCGGAGGTCTCCAGAAAATTCGGTCACATTGTGTTCATTAACTCTCACTGTAGTAGGAAAATAAACGGATGCCTTGTTTTTCGGCTCCATATAAAAGCGGCGCTGTAGTTCGTTTCAGCAGTCGAACCTCTTTAACGGAGGCGTATTATAGGGAGTAACTGATTCAAAAAGCATATTGCGTCGAAATAATAACAAAGCGACAGAACTGTGCCAAAAATACAATTTGGTCTGCAATTTCATTGCATCGTTACATTTCTGTATTCGAATAAAACGTTTTATATGTCTGTAGTTACCGTAGTTTACACGCTGTCGTTCTGTAGAAATTTTATGAATTAACTGCACATTGTGCTGTCGCAATTGAAAATATTTTTATTGCCAATGCAGGTTCAATATCAAAAACCGCAGAACTTGTTATACGACGATAGAAATTAGGTACAGATTTTTGGGCTGTCGGGCATGTGGTATCAAGTTGTTCAACATTGTCTTAAAACTAGCTCCGTAATCTCTGCTCGAAAGGTCTCGATTAATCCTGATAGCCCTATATGCCCAGCTGCACCCACTTAATCTTCTCAGTGTTCCTAAACTCGTCCATCCACGCATTTGTTACCTTTCCTTCGAGTTACTAGAACTGTACACGCCTGTTTCGTCTCCCCCATTTCAACCAAGCTACTGATGACTATCGTTTCTTCCTTCAACCAATATGCTGCATTTCTCTCGCCTGCTTCAACCTAGACAAGCACCATTTGGTAACACTCAGGTAATAAAATCCGTCACTGGCATTTTCTTTGAAAGTATAGATGTCTTTTCAACGGAACCGTATAGCTGATGCTTTCTGGAGAGAAATATAACCTCAAGTTTCTTACATACGTTTGAAAATTTCACAAGATTCCCGTTTCAACATACAAACATATTGCTCACGAAGAAGGGTATCTCGGCCGACATTTTGGCGTAAAGCACACTTATTTTAACTTCTTACAGGCAATAAAGAGTGCCGGGTAGATTTTCAATATTAAATTTGTACTTTTATAACAACTTAACATATAATTTTTTCATGAGCGTTATAAAGATCACATTGAATATTGCTTTTCAACACCAGCACTCAGAATGCGTGAAATATTTAATGGTATAATACTTCGCAAGAAACCATTTCGCTCAACAAAGCCTCAGTGCACTTGTAGTAAGGCATCTCCAACTAGAACATATTTATTTATTTACAGATTCTGCTGTCTCAAGGCTTGAGACATTGCATGATTGATTACATGAAAAAAAAAAATGAAAATGAAATTGCATCAAAAAGGACATGTTGAACAAACTGCTCGGTGGTAGCTGTCGCAGGGAACCATCAAGTTTATTCCACATCTCAGCTGTGTGCGAAAAAGAAAGAAAATTTTATGACAATTAAGGAAAGACACGAATACTATAATGTTAATTAAATAGTTCCGGTGGATCGCACGATCGTACGTGCCGAAAAACTAGTGAATGAAATGGGGGCAATTAATATAATGGACTGGTGCACAATTTCGCGTCGATGGTGGAGAAAGTTCAGTGATAACACTTTGTAATGCTTTGAAAGGCAAAACGGGGCGATTATAACTCTTAAAAATTAACCTGATAGCATTTGTATGCACTCATTCAAGTTTACGATTTTCTAGGCTCTTTCTTCAGGGATACCGCGATGTACAGCGGTAAGAAAGAGGAGGAGGGGGGCCCTGGAAACAATGAAAAAGCGGATGGGAGCAACAGTTAAGGCTATGCAGTCATGCTGCACGGCCATGTGGGAATGAGACGGGGCGCCTTTTTTGTTTGTGTGTGCGAACACCTGAGGGAAAAGTGACGACCTCACGTATACACAAATGGGAGGTTGGCATGCGCGACATACATGATTACATTTCGTCTAGATATGCCACGGCTATATGAGAGTCTTTTCTTTAGCTACTTTTACCATGCCAAAATCTTGCCATATCCTCACGATCGAAAAGTATGTCAATCGCAACTGGAGCACCCTCTATCCATGTATGCCTAACGCCTTCGTTCTTTCCTCTGTGCTTAAAAAAGAAGCAAAGACGCCAACGGTCAACCGCAAGTAGCTAGGTGCCACATTTCAATGCCCACTTCCCCACACACCTTTTGTCATGCTTTTCAAAACTGCACCGCAATGCCTTTCCTCCACACAATGCATCTGAAACGGTAATGCAAACGCTTAGCTTAACAATTCAAACTGTAGCCAAGCCGGCTAGAATAAATGGCGGAACATTTAAAATTGAGAACCTTCTTTTGGAGATGCCTCAATGTTCACTGCAGCTATCATACCCAACCACAAAAGCGATTCGGCGAGGGTATTTTCTTTAATATTTTTTTTCACATTGCAGTGATTGCAGGGATATTTATCGGCTTTTTGTCTTTGTCACGTGGTGGTGAAGGTCGATGACACAAATGAAGAGTCGGTGATTGCACTGAAGAAACTCTTTATGGGGCTGACTTGCGCCCGCAAAAGAACTAAGCAACTAGGCGGCGGCGATAGCAAAAAACGTGCCCGTCGATCGTCGAACTAAGAATGCCCGTCGCACTCGTCAACGCTCAATTTAAAGGCTGCTCAAAACAATCTAGATAACGTCGTAAACAGCTACCAGCGCAAGCTGGAACATTGTGGAAAGACACACGAGTGGCCGGAACCTTCGAGACAGATCTCGGTGCATCTTACGCTACAACAAAACAGATAAAGGTGCGACTCGCGACATCGAGCATTAACAAACAAAGAATACGTGATCCAGAATCAAATTGATAAGGCTGTACGCCGGCGGCTGTTAAAAATAACAAATACAGTTTTGAACGTTTCGCGGCAATATGCATTCACTGAATCTTCCTTGTCCGTATTTAGCTACAGGGTGTTGAGAGATAAATAACGGGACAGCGTGGAGGTTGTGCTCTCCAAATATTCGCGAAACGCGCCTATAACATGAACTCCCAATACATTTACGCGGAATATCGGTCATGGTACAATCATGCTAAGCTGATGACCATAGAAAGGTTTCTGGTTCTTGTCAGTCCATTAGCAATAGCAAGAGAAAGAAAGGGAGAAGACTTTATTTACACCGACATGGACCTCGGGACAAGGGCTCAGCCAGGGGGAGGGTCTCTTCCTTGCCGGCTCTCCTGCGCCGTGATCGCAGAGAAGGTCTTGGAATAAACCTCCTCCGTCAGGCGTAGAACGATCTTTTGTTCATCCGTATTTGGGCTGCGGATGTAGGACTCCCAGGTAATTTGATCAAGAGGACCAGTTTCTTTACCTCCCGGAGAATCGGGGCAATGCCAGATTAGATGATTTTGACTCAGAGGTACGTTGTAGAGATTGCAAGCCTATGGGTCACCTGTCAACTCATTATGCAGAGTAGCATAAGAAAGAAACGATTGGCCTGAATGTTTCGCCAGGCATTGCATCCTGAGGGTGTTAGGGACCTATCTGGTGGCGGATAGTTCTTTCTGCTTAGTCTGGCAGTCTTAGAGAGCTCCTTGTAGGTGATGAGGCGGTCTTTGTCTCCGGGTAGCGGGGTCTCTACGGCCCCTTGGGTGTATACATCTCGAGCGAGGTGATGGGCAGCCTCATTGCCTGGTAGACCCTCGTGAGGTGGAACCCATATAACTGAAACCTCCCGATTTAACGGGCGCTTTCTCCGTAGACTGGCCACCTGCTTTCAAATTAGGCCTTTGCCGAAGTTCCTAACAGCCGCCTTATTTTCTGAGAGGATAGTAATCGGATCCATTATTACGCGTAATGCTTTAATAGCTGAAGAGGCTGCGATAGCGCTAGCATGTACAGGCACTAAAGCAATAGAAAGCTTTTTTTCTTGACTGCAAAATTTAATTCACCATTTTGTTTAAGCGGTGTTTGATTTGTAGGTTTGCAGAGTTTAACGTCACAGAGCGATTAAGGCAAAGAGAGACGCCATAATTGAGGTCTCTGGAAATT
Source organism: Amblyomma maculatum (assembly GCA_023969395.1). NCBI lineage: Eukaryota > Metazoa > Arthropoda > Arachnida > Ixodida > Ixodidae > Amblyomma > Amblyomma maculatum. The sequence goes on along the minus strand of JAJIZL010021084.1, from coordinate 701,120 downwards.
TCGTCCACGCGGGGTTCCTTAACGTGCACTCACACCATGAAACACAAGGACGACCCTCCGTTTCGCCTTCATAAAAACGAGGCCGCTGCTGGTCAGGTTCGAATTGGTTACGCCGGCACAGTAGTCGAACATCTGAACTATTGCGTCAACATGACAGTCTGATACCTAAACACTCTTTATTAGTAAATGTAAAACAAAGAACCATTGAATAGCTGGAAATTGTCATGGCTTCTGCAAACGTGCTCCCTGCGAACTAAACCAGACAGGCCTGTCGCCCGCTTCCAGAGCGCGTTCAATTATGCCGTAATAAGCGGAGCTGTTTGCCTCCACTCATCACGAAACTTGGAAAAAGGTGAGCGCGACTCCGGTTTAATGCTGCATTGTTACTCGTAACCAAGGATCTGTTCAATCGTTTCATAAGCAGAACACTCTAGTTGTTCACTATGGTTTCGATTTTATTTATTTATTTATTTTATCCTCAGGGTATATATACATATACATTTTAGAGGGGAGGGGCAAAAATTACTACTTTGGTAAACAACAATGACATAAACAGTCAGAAAAAGAACACGATATTCGAACAGCAAAAGAGCGAAACAAACGAACAAAAAGGCCAAAGAACTCATAAAAGCAATTGAACGGGAGGTAGCGTTTTCAGCTTACCCTGGTTGCAATTCAAAAAGCCGAAAGCCAATCCTATAATGACCAGTAGTCTTTATTTCAGTCGAACTAGTCACATTTATTATCTACTATTGTGAGGAGAGCTTTTTAACGCGCGGGAACGATGTTTTGGAGACGAGATCCCAGTGCCGAATGGCAGTGTTTAGGGCATTCTGGTCCTTTTCACCTTTCATGGATATTCACTATTGCTTCAGGGCAGAGACAGCCGGTGAAATTCAATACTCTCTCCGCAGTGTGACTTTGTTTATTCAGCACAGGAACGCTCGTGCGTTTCGAGGGCAGGCTGCCCACGTCTCTAGTTATGACAGGGACTGGAGCGTGTCCGCTGAGGTGTGACGGCACGAGTAGCAGACGCCTGCTTGTCTTCCTGTTTTCACTTGTCAGAAATTTATCTTTTAGTCATGAAACGTGTGCAGTGGAATTTACTGGTACGGCTTGGCCTTTATCCGCGTGTATCCGGGTGTGAAATGTGTGTGATTGTGTATCGTTTCGCTATTTAATACCGAGATCTAAAGTAGTCTGCGAGACTTCCATCATCAGCCCGAGTTTTCTACTATCCGTTAGAGGGTGCCAGTTGTTCGTGTTAATCTGACGCCGGTTTTGGAATTTTTCAGGTCACCTTTGTAGAAAACACGTCAGGCTTCTGAGGAAATGGAAGTACAGGTGGAAGAAGAGCGCCGCAGACAAAATAATGCTGTCAGGTGTGAAAGAAACCCGCAGAATCGGCAAGTATATGTTTTTATTCTTGCAGTTTCAGAACTAAACCAAAGAGGTTTGAAATTTCTTGCAAGTTCGCTGCGCCTCAACTACTGTTACATGCGAAAGCATTACTAGGGTTATGGAACAAACTCCCGTGCGCAAGAGTTGTGCGCGAGAGCTGTGTGAGGGATCTGGGCGTCGGATCTATGCATCAGATTTGTGCATCGGATCTGTCCGCGCATGTGTCACTTGCTAATATCGGTTGAATAAGGAGGAAATGAGGAATGAAAACGATTGATGGGGATTGCTAATGAACTGAAGTTATACGTTAAATATCGGTAGAGTTAATAATAATGACAATGACTAAATAAATGATCATAAAATGAGTGAAAATGACTACGGAACGACCAATATGTCAAATGACAACTTGTAATAAGCGCAACTGACTGGAAATGAGTAAACATGATTAGCTATAGCGGTAATGACTGCAATGACTAGGCATGCCTTAGCATGACTACGGAACGACCAGTATGTCAAACGATGACTTGTAATGGCCGCAAGTGAAAGGAAATGAGTTTATATGCTTAGGTATCAGTGGTAACAACTAGGAATAACTCAGTATGACTCAGCAAGATAACGGAATGACCAATATGTAGGACGACGACTTCTAATGATCGCAACTGACTGGAAAGAAGTAAGCATGCTTAGTATGAGTCATAAGGGCTACAACGACTAGACATGGCTCAGCATGGGTCAGCATGACGGAAGCAAATGATACGAGAGGAAGGACAGGGTTTCGCCCTTCACCTCTTAAGAGATATCTAAATCATCCTCTAATTTTTTGAGAAACCCAAGTAATCCGAGGTTTATGAAATAAAGAATTCAAGTAATTACCCTAAATTACAGACCACAGTAGCATAAAACGCACCTGCGATGATCCCCCGTACATTTTGTAGCTTTAAACTTTTCTGGGGCGGAGTTATTTTGACGTATTTCTTCAGATTTAATGCATTGGGCAAAACATTTTCGACAAAAAAGATTGTGCGTATAGAAGTATGGCAAGGATCGTTTGAAGCACATTATTTTTCCACGAAGTCCAAAGAAAGTGCCCGTCAGTGGTGGTGGTTGTGGTGTATTAAGTAATAAATAAAAAGAAAATAGTGTTGGCGGCCGCGGTTACTGTTATCTAAAACCTGAAACACCCGAACTGCGGCCGGCGGGATAGAAAAGCGAACATTGAGAGGATAGCGAGGGAAAGTGCACATGGGAGCAATAACAAGAAAGGGCAGGAGGACTTTGTACAATTTTTGCAACCGGTCAGTGAACACAAATGTTACCTTTGATGATAAAATAAATGTTATTGAATGTTTGCGAAGAAAACGTACAGTAACATAAAACGTTTACTGTTAGTAATACTGCAGGGGATAAAAAAGAGGTCCAAGGGCATGGTGGAGTGATTTTGCTTTAACAGGAACAGGAATTTGGTCAAAAAAAAATTTCTAGGAGCAGGTACCGTCCAACGAGTGTGATATTTTTTCAACAAGTAGTCAAGATATAATTTTCAAGTATCACGAAGCACCATACAATTCCAGTAAAGTTCTTTTTTTAATAAAGACGGGACATTTATAAGTTCGTCCGAATTTTGGAAAAAATCAGTTTAATATGGTTCATCTTGAGTGCCAAAATGTTGGGGCAGGGACACTTCAGCTCAAGTTAATAGCCCTCAGGCTTCTCGCGGTTCCCCTTGTTTGTACCGTACATGCACTCTGCTTCGTGCGTTGTTAATATTTTTAATTTTTGTAGTAGTGATGTGACTCATATTTATTACTAGAGTATTGTAAGCAGCTTGATTATATAAAATAGCACTCTATAGAGATACAACGCCTACTTTAACCAAACTTTACGAACGTACCTATTTATGGTATAGGAATGGCATATCTAACTCAGGGTAAGAAGGTGCTGAATTCCGATCTGACGTTCCCATTTCAAAGCAAATAACCAGTTCACAACGCCTGCAAACGCGGTCATATCACGCTATCTCATGACGTCAGACAACCCTGTGATATGCACAGCCTTCAAAAAAGCCAGTTACCATTCTCCAAAGGCGTGCAAGGAATTTTCCGTCCCAGTGCTCATATCCCCTATATCACCTACGATTTTCTTTGGCACGCCGAAAGTTGGCTTCTCTCCTTCGTGTATCATAACAAGCCCCTCATTTTATCTTCAATTCTCTGCTTACACTTTCATAAAGTTATTTTTGGCACAAGCTTAGAGGCACTTTCTGGAGGGCAATCGGGACGAAGAACCCCGAATAAAAAGGAAGACAGGGAGCCAAAGAAGTAGGAGGGAGTGGCTTATAGACCAATCGAGGTATATATAGTGTGTCATGCGTCGTTATTAAGGCGAAAGTCTTATAAGACTTTAAGTCTAAGCTTTTGCAGTTGGCCGAACTCATCCCGGAGGTTGTATGCTAAATATTTTCTCCTGAAGTCGTCAAAATCATATGATCACAACAGCCAAGATATTAATTGATGGAAAGGAGCTATATTCAGTGAATGGTTGAAAACAAAAAAGAATGTTTAACTACCGAAATGAAATTACCTGAACAGTAACACAACGAAAATACAGGAAAATAAAATATTAGTAGACACAATCATAAATGTAGTTAAATGATCACAATAAAATAAAAGTTGAAGAAATAGCTGAAATAACAAATAATAAATAAAAATTAATATAAAATGTTGATGCTAGAAAACCAACCAAACGAAGAAAGAGCTCATAACTACGCACACAGCTCAAAATGTTTTCACATTGCCTAACATAAGTGACTTAGGTGTACTCTTGAAATGTTTGTATAGTTTCGCCGCTAACAAGACTTGCCTGCATTTTGGTATATTGTGAGTGAGATGTTACAGCTTTCTTTTTTTTTCGTAGCTTCTTAGGAACCTCTTGATCTGCCAATAGGCGCCAACTTACTAGCATGTTTGGTTTCTAGCTTCTAGATTTCGCCGGATGTTCCCCACTCTGTTACCTTCCAGCTTCAAAGAGCCGGAATACAGCATCACGATGACCTCCAACGTTAAGACACAACAGACAGCGAATACCTTCCTCAAGCTAATACTTCGCAGGAGAGGTGAGAAACTACAAACATATAACCCAAGCCGAAAGCGCCGCTTTTGGTTAATATGTGCCGCAGGTGCAGAGTAATTGTAGATGTATGATTCTGAATTAGTTTTGTCTGAAATTTTGTTGTCCTGGCTTGACCCATCACGGCATCCATTCTGATAAAAGCTGCGGCACGAGCAGGAATGTACCGCAATTTGAGTGAATAGTGTTCAGAAGTTTACCCATTTGTTTTTCTTTTCAAACGCAACCTCATCTGCCACAAATGCCCGACATATCGCTTTACGTCAGCAGTTGCTGCCTCTTAGTTACAGTGGTGCAGTCGCGAGTATTTTATTTTTCTCAATACCATTACCGGTAACCCTGCGCTCATATACACACCGATCGTACGCTTTTACCCAGACAGCACAGATTGTTGGCCCAGTAGTGGCAGTGTGATGGCTATGCATAGGCCTTATGTAGGCGCAGTGGATTGCCAATACACTCCAAGATTGAGCCAGTGGTGTGTGCGGTCTCGTTATGTTAACCAGCATTGCTGTTCAAGACTGCCGCCAAGAAAAAAACACCCCTAAATGTACAAACTGTGGATGCGACGAGTCTGTAGGCCACATTCTTTGTGAGTGCCCGATATACAGTGAGGAAAGGAAGTGTTTGTGCCGTTCGCTGGAGCATTTACTTGGATGCCCATTGAGTGAAACTAAGATTTTAGGTCCCTTGCCACGGCGATCGTCTGCGGCGAAGGCCTCCCAGGCACTGCTCCGCTTCATGAGAAGCACAGGCCTAATCGAAAGACTATGAGTTTGCTATGACATGACTGTAACTTGATGTGATGTGGCGTGTCTGTTATGCGATGTATTAACTTCAACTATCCTTCTCTCACAATTTTTATATCCACTCATCACCTTCCCTCAGTGCAGGGTAGCAAACCGGTTGCTTTTACTGGTTAACCTCCCTGCCTTTCCTCCTGATCTTCCTCCTCATATTCCGCCTCCTCCTCCACCAAGAAAAGACGTCATTCATTCACAAATTCCGTTCCTTGAGAACATTGCAATATTGGACACTTCAATAGCATCAGAGGTTTAGCAGTGTGCAAAGAAATAGCATATTGAGTTCACCGTGACTCACAAGCAAAACGGATATGGTCTGTTTGTGTAATGTATTACGAGCGTTTAATCTTCTCTGTCGGGCAGTGCTCTCGCATTTTGAGTCATTGTGAGGGTCTCGAACAATAGCCACTAATTCTCAAAAATGCATGCATACACTTTATTTCAGATTACCGAAAGTTTAAAAAAGCTGTGAAAGAACATCACATCGACGACGGTCTGTTGAGATTTGACGACAGGTGTAAAGACTTACTGAAGGTAACATTTCTAGCATAAATTACTGAAATGTTTTCTGGAATCTACGACACGTAATGTAATAATGTACAGGTCATGTAATGTAATGTGCCCTCAGAGGTGAAGAGTAGCCCTCTCCTTTCAAACCCAGGCTCAAATATATCTCCGAAAAGACGATCATGTGCCCTCAAAACCATTCATGAGTCCGGTATATTATCATTAAGCAGGCGTGAATGAAGGCGCTTGCGCCCTGGGAGAAAGTTTGCTCAAAGTTTACAGGTGGTTGTTCTGGCGTGCACATTTGACTGAATTTCTTCCCCTGCTAAAATTTCAATATATAGCCATCGAGCTAGGTTTATTTGTATGCGGTTATTTTGTGCTCATTTGATTTCTTTGCTCTCGGTCTGTTAACCCTACAGAAACAAGGTGTCAACAGCTCAAAACCGAATGAGAAAAGAAAGTTCATGAAAAGCACACAGGTCAACGCTTTGGTGAAAGCAATGTCTAGACGAATCGGTGTCAACGTTTCAGCCGGTATGTATTTATACATTTGCCTGTATTTATTGGCACTCGCGCTTCGAGAGAGAACACTGTACATTCATACGCGATTCGATTACTACACTGCCGGTAATTATTACGCTATTTATTGATCGATCTATAGACTGGCTGGTTGATTGGTAGTTTCACTCATTTACTCACTTACGAATAAATTTGTGCGTCAGTCTATCAACCAGCCGGTACAAGAGCGGATCTACGCCGCTAGAAGGGAGCGGGGCTACGAAGATTTTATTTGTCTTGCTACTTGAAAGAACACAATTTCTCAAATTAAATATGTCATATCGCGTTTGCACGCTGCAACACGTTTTCTCTGCACTGTCGCTTCAACCTACACTTGCAGCAAAAAACTTACATCACTCTTAGCAGCCCTTACCGGCATCATCGCTCAAAGTCCCTGTGAGAAATTCTGTCTCCAATTCGCAACTTGCATTTTAGAGTTTAAGTTGAATAAGAAAGAGGTCGCGATCGTTATGATGTGCGTAAGCATATACTAAAGATTGTTTACATATGAATATTTTGGTTGTCAACTCGTGAAGGCTTCCTGCAACAATTCACAAACAGCACAAGAAACATTCGTGTCCCTAGTAAAAATCCCACATCGGACTGCACCGGTTTTTATCGGTCCTGTTAAATCCAGTTTAAATCGCATATTAGTGAGGCCAGTCCTATATGGTGCATAAACCGGTTTATACCACCCAATATAACTCTCAAACGGGAGAGACCATTCCGTTATGGAGCCCATACCGAACAGGCCATGTCCGGTATGCAGGCCGAACCGGGAAGACAATGTATGGTATGAATCTGAATAGGGAAGAACCGGTCCGGTATGGAGTTAATGATGTTGGCCAGACCATTTCCGGTATGCATCTCAAACCGAACAAGCCGGTCTGGTATTCATCTGAAACCATATGCACCGTTATATGCTTTGGAACTCATACCACGCCAGGCTTAAGTCAAACTGGAAAAACGCGTCATTTATGAAACGGATACCGGTCAGAGTACTTCCGCTTCTAAAGTCAAGCTGAGCCGATTTATGAAACTCATCCAGAATGGTCATGCTAGAGCATGCCAGCGCGCTAATTAAGCTCGAAAAATACCCAAAATAAGTTACAACCTCTCTGTAGAGGGGGGGTACGCGTTGTTTCTCAAATATTTAAGATATTATTCATGGCTGTGAGCGCTAAGGAGTATGCATACAAGCATCGCATAGCTTCTGCGCGAGCGATAGTCGCTGTTGTTTATCGGTTTATGTGGTGTAACTCGTACGCGGCTGAAGAGGGTCTTCAACACAAATGTGCAGAGAAGAACGTTCAGTTTCGCTAGCTCCGGCAACAATATGCTCGAGCATAACTGGAACACATCGCTGATAATAGAAATATGCACATAGCCGCTAATCGGCCGACGCTTTCTTGAATGTCTACATATGCAAAACGCTTAGTCAGAAGTGTGTTCTTCTGCTGTCGCAGCACCTGGCAAAATATTAAGCTAAACATGCATCTTGTAAATCAGTATTGCGCCGGAAATCTCGTATGTAGCAAAAATTATATTCATTCAAAGGTGATAAAAAAACACTTAGCACCAGTAAATTAGGATATAAGGTTTTCCTGCAAGAAAGAGCCGCATGTTAACGAGGCTGGACATTGGTGACTGCTCGTGAAAGCCAGGTAGTGCGTTTAAAGGGCGATCGGTGGTTTGCGACCATAACGTATACAAAGGGCGAAAGAGCAAAGTTCGCTAGATTAGGAGAAATATAACCACCCTAACCAGAAGCAGTCGTAGAATAGTGGAGACAAATTGTACAACATTTATAGAGGAACCATCCGCAGTATTTGACTGTGATGCGCACTAAGATTTGTATATATGATTTGGCTGTTTAGGTTATTGGAAAAGCCGTATGATGGACCGTCATGCTGAAGCACCATGACCATCGAAGTCTTTATTCCCAGAGCAGTGCGCTTTGGTGCGGGGCGTGGGCGTGTATGCTACCCCTGAAGGGCCGTCTAGTTTTCTATCGCATCTCGATGCTTAGGAGTGCTTCCCTGAATTTCGACATTTGTTCAAGGTGCAGAATTAGTGGATTATAGCGGGTTTGCATTACGTAGTCCGATGAATTGTGACGTGAGTTGTTTTAATTTCTATCGCTCGGAAGGATTCCATGCAATAAAGAAAACAAGCTGTTTCTGTTCGTTATGCGCAACTGCAGAACATTGCCCACCTTTACCGACAAGGCGATAATTATGCAGCCGCACAAGAAGGCGACAAGGTCTCCGCAGGCCGAAACTACATATATAAGGCTGCGTAATCGCAAGCGATCGCATAGTCAAGAAAAATACATATGAGAACGATGGAGGGCGCTGCCGTTTTTCCAGAAGAAAAGCTCGTAGCGTGGTGTGCTGTGCACTAGACCCCTTTTAAATTTATGGCTATGACCATTTACAACCAATGTGCTATGCCCGCAAAAATTTCATCCTTGCCTCTATTCTGGATTGCAGGAGAGGTAGTAATTTTAGTACGTCTGATAGCGACTGTCTAATTTTCATCTCGATGCATTAGCAGATAGAAGAACACACACAAAAAAGCATCTTTAGGGTTTCGCCATTCTTAAGCCAGTCACTGCCAAGTGCTCCGCTAGGCTTAAAGAGTGATGAATTTATAGACGCACAACAAGTTCACAAACGAAAATATATTTCTTGAACAGGAAGTCATCTGTAGCTTGGGCAGAAAGGTAAAGCTGGACTTGTGTTATTCTTTCAGATGATGTTCAGCTTATGGGAAAAACGTGCGCTTTCGAAGTGGCAAGATACGGTCGCTCGCCGTTCTGCTTCCTCTACGACAAAGAAGGCCTCGACCTTCTGGAATACGCCGAAGATCTCGGAGATTACGAAGAAGATGGCCACGGAAACGCACGTAGCGTCGCCACGGGCTGCGTCTTGGTAGACGAAATGGTGGACCTATTAAGGTAGGTCCTGGAGTCTCCGTCTTGCGGCTTCCGTAGTCATTTTACGCATGATATGGCTCTAAATTGGTATGCTCCTCTGGTGATATAGGGAAGAGACTTTCGTGAGGCCAGATCATAATGCTAAACATCGGTGATACAACTGCGCACGCTGGTATGGTCTCCTCGACACCGGTTGCAGTTGTCATTAGAATGATAGCTGTTGAATGTTGTAACAAACATGCTGATTAAGTGACTAAAACAAGTAGGAGATTGGCGTTTTTGGCATCGTGTGTACGTCAAATATTCTTTTCGGGTCTGTTTTTACACAAATTACAGTACAATAAAGGAGTTATTACTAAATACCATTTCAACAAAACTGGACCTGATATAAATGTACTCCGTGTGGGATGATTGCTACAAAAATTGAACAAAACCTTTTCTCATTCGAACTGAGAAACCTGTATTGTCATACCACACACAGATCTCCCTTGTTAGTTTGAATATTATAGCTAGTGACTGCCTTGGGAGACGTAACTCAGAGGTTCGAGCATTGAATCTTTAGCATTCTTTTTTTCAGCTTCAAATCTTCCGTGAATGCAGAAAATAACTTCCCCTTTTATTTGTATGGGCTGCATTTGTGCGCATGTATTGATTAATGACACCCTCAATAAAAATCCCTCCGACATTGACGGAAAAGCGCACAGACGAGGCGCAGAAGCTTGTCCTTGAAGACAACTCTTGATAGGGATAATCACACTCTATTAACTACTTTTTTTTCTGACAAAGTAGCAAAATATATATATGCGTTACGAAAAAAGCTATTTTGGGCTAGACGTTTAGATTAGCTTCGTGCAGTGAGAGAGTCATATACCACTAGAGCGCCTGAATTGCGGCTGGCAGCTACGATTGCTCTATAGATGATCCCACTCCTAGAAGGTGCATGTGAGCCGTTCTTGACATTTTTAGTGGAAAGTTAGCACAATTCAACTTATTATCATTACCGTTAGTTTGTGATAGTAGAAAGCTACAATTTTTTTTAGATTGGTTTTACTAATCATTTTTTCGTTTTCTTGGCCGTCATCCGTCTGGAACAGCATACTCATAGCTACCCTATCGTACAAGCCTTTTCACATTTATACGTATGCCATAGAATCCTCCCAGCTAAACGATCTAAATTCTTAAAGCTAGAAGTTTGTACAGAGGAAGCAATTGGTCTGCGGTATTTTATTAGACAAAGTGTGCAGTACTTGCCTGCTTGAGCTACAAGAAATTGGACATTCGCTTCGTGTGTGGCGACAGAAATGCAAAACAATCCGCTCTTTCAGCCAGCCTTTATTCCAGCATTGGCGCTACTGGAGCCATCACACTCTGTCCCTCACTAACTTAAAGATTCAAAGAAAGTTATGCTAATACAGATTTTTGAGAAGGCTTAAAGGTCTTCATTAACTTCTTCTTGAAGCACAATCACCAAGACTTCATATGGCCAAACACTGAGCTAAATTTGAATTGGCTTGTTGCATCGAAATAACGCAATGAGATGGCGCCACCAGTGCCATCACTCGGAGGTCGGGACGTTTTGTTTCTCTGTCGTCGCACAACACGCTAAATTATAATTTCTGATCCAGTCAGGTATCCACCCTTAACAAATTTGATATGAAAACATACTGAGGACAAAATGCCGTTTCCGTGCCAAATTTGCGCTCTGAGGATGTAATGGTTTAGCTGGCAAGTTTATTTTATGGTGAGTATATAATTGTGTAAGACTCGTTAGATGAGTAAAAATATGTTATCTTTTAAAAAGAGTCAGTTCTAGACGATAACCCTAAGTTTGCGTTCAGGGCGATGGACGAGGACAATGGTTATAATGCTTTGCTTACCTTATTTTGTTTCTAGGGAGAAGCTGAGAGCAGTGGCCAAGGTTCCTCAAAGCCAGCACACCCGCCTCAAGGCAGCGCTGTATTTCACGCACGCCGGACCAATGAAGAGGCTCGTCGCCAGGCTGGGCTTGGGTCTTACTAAGCCTCCCATGACTGCCGAGAACTATTGCCGATTAAAGAACAAAAGGAGCTGGACATCCTCGCGCTTCTCCCCGTTCAACGCCAATTTCGCGCTCGCGCTTTTCGCTTGCAAACGCGGACGCATGAGCGTTCTGTCGCTCCTGAACGAGAGGAAGGTCAGTCTTCCGGGCTGCAAGAGGGGCTCATGTCCCATCGAAGATTTTTTCCGCTCGAACGTTGTTCAAAGCGCGACGAAGAAGTGCCACTTGCAAGATGTGTGCAGCCGAAATTGGACGACAACATGAAGACACAAACAAACATAGTAACAGTTCCCTCCAAGCCTGCAGGATGATGTGGCTGCGTATGACGGGGCACATTCCCTTGACAGCCGAAGGAATAAAGGGGAGGATAATAACTCATTTTTCGTAGCGACTGTGGTGAAGAACGGTTATTGTTGCAGCCGTAAGTTATTTGGTGCAAGGGCTGGGTTGGCTCCTGATCAGGGGGGGGGGGGGGCGGTGACGCCAGGCCATGCCTGATGACGACCGCTTCGGCCCATTCGACCACCGTCCTTTGCGAGTATTGAGCGCATTTTTAATAACCGGTGGGACGTAAAAAATAAAAGGAGGTTATGTCGACAACGTGGATGCTTCGGCGTATTGGTTTGGCATTATCGCTTCAGTGCATAAGATGAGGGCGAGACGAGTATACAGCCAGAGCGATGAACTTATAACTTTTAGTTTATCATGGGTTCTCCACCGCTAAAACATTGGGCTGAATAGTCTCAAAACACATGCAATAAATAATTACCAGAATGGCATTACAGGAAATTCGCACGTGGTGACAGTGACACATAACAAGCTGTGTGCATTTCCCTATTGCTGTTCAAGAAAATGCATTTCTTTTTCCAACAGAACAGTTGATGCAGTGTATACGTGAAGAGTGTATATGCAATGGTTCTGGTATTTGTGAATTTTTTAGTCTTTAACTATTTCTCTGGCGATTTAAAAGCGGCTACCGGTCAAAGATTCGCTCTGGCTGTAAATGGGAGAACATGATTTTTTTATTGTGTCTTTTTTCCAGTGCAGTCTTTGTAATCAATGCCAAGATGACCGGCTGCAGTGGTCTTCACATTGTTATTGTATTTGCTTCATTAGTATTTGAGGCATCTGCCAGTATGGCCCACGTAGGGCTTGCCAGATTAAACCGGAAACCTGCACACTACATTTTATGTAGTGCGCTCTCCAAATGTTTTGATGGTTCTTGGCGCAGCCCGCCTTGCTTGTGTTGCAAAACAATCTCTATTTGACAACTTATCGAGCATGCAAAAACCACAATTAGACTGACTGTGAACTCATGTTTTAGGCTTGGGTGAGGTCTGATGCAAGTGGCAATAAAGCGGCCGTCCTCTTTCAACATTTTGCTTTTCAGTGCGTGCACCGCGGCAAGAAGCCAAGTTATCGTTTAACACATTCTCTGAGACAGAACATACAAGGCAAGTCGGGTATCCTGCGCTTCCAAGCGCTCCATGTAACTCTGAAACCTGCCCTACATTGCTTGACGGCACAAATGCTGCAGGGCGTTGTGTTGTGGAGACATAGGTTAGCTATACTTTAGAATGAGTACGCTGGACTAACTTGAGATTTCGGGATCCCTGTAATGTAGCACCAGCACACATGACGATCAGGGAGTAGCAAGAAAGGGTTTAAAAATCTTACAGTTAATTCAGAAAGCAATTAATGGGTTAAAGAGCTATAGACACGAAATTGCAAGGTTGTGAAAATCTTTCATGTGGTTCCTTTCGATGTGAAGCCCATCGCAGTGGAGTATAAAACTTATGGGAGGCGTAGGAAATATTCTAATCATAATTTATTGTGGAAATGCTTGCTCTCGCATTCTGCATTCATGGCTAGCGCATTCGCTGTGAGATAGGTATTTGTGGTGTCATTGCTCAGTTTTCTGACGCAAGAGACAAAGCTTTACTTTTTAAATATGTTGGCATACGCCCAACCAACTTTGCTGATGCTTGGCGGCTCCTTTCGGCTATTCCATTGCACCCGTACGTACACCAGTTTGGCTGCATTCTAAATGCTCTAATGCCCCGAGACAGGATGGCTAACTGTAGTCAAAATTATACTTCATGGCCATTTTCATTAACTAAAACTTGCGAAGGCGGTCGTCGACGGCGCAGCGATGGTCGGCGGACGACGCAGCCAGTCGCCGTTGCCGAACCCGGAGTAGTCGGGCGGCGCAGCATTGCAGCGCTCCTTGGCTTTGAAAGAAAACGAAAAAATGCTATTGTGACAGCCTGCCATACTCATTCAATAGCAGCAATCCTACACAAGTGCGGAGCTTTTGGCAAAGGCGTCTCTCGTGAGTGCGCCAGGTGACGAAATGCGCTTCTCTCTGCCTGCCCTACTGGTTGCCTAGACAGCTTCGGCACTTCAGAATGAATCAGTACTGTAATTAAAGCTCATATTTCGCCACCGCATTACTACGAAGACCACCTCACAATAAAATAAGTTCGATAACACGTGTGCTCGGCGACTGTACTCAATCTGGCTGGTTTGCTCTCCTGAAGTACAGCCGGCGACTTTTGCGGGCACCTTGCAGCATCTCTGGCGCAGCGTTCCCACCGTTTCTTCGTAGTGATTCTACCCGGGTACGGCGCTGTAAGCAATTGTCGATTTTTGTTTACTGTAGCCAAACCAATTATCGAGTGTAACATTGGCGAATTTGATCTTCACAATTACCAGATTCGCAAACATGAAAGCGGTGCTCAAAACGGGGCCGCACGAAAGTGGTGTCTCATTGCAATGCAAACGTTAGACTCAACAGCATTTAAGCGCTCTCCTTCATAATCAAAGGCACATCATTGCTCTTCCGAACGGGAAAAAAATGAATACTAAAGGCCTCATTTCAATGTACCTCTTTACGTCCTCTGCAATATGCCCGAGGAAAACATAACATCACGGCACTTAATAAAGCAGTGGTCAATGTTCTCTAGCGTGTTATACAGGCGGCAATTCATCCGCCATGGCACAATCATCTGCTTGGCGTTGAGCCAAGCCTCAAAACGGAGCGTTACTGTGTGCACTTTAACAAAACAATGTTTTTCTCTGAAGACTGGATGCGCATGCGCTTAACACGCTTTAAAACGCTAGTGTCAATATAATCTTGGTAAGGTTGCGGATAAAAAGGTATCGCAAACAAAGACTCAGTAGCAACCATGGACATCTGCTTTCTGGATAGGTGATACAGATAATGTAAAGAAACGCGCCCAGTGAGAAAACTGAAGGTTTCCGCAGCCTCCTTAAAGAATGCCCTTAGAGTTCCTCCATGCACCTGTCCAGTCGGTACGAGTAGATAAGGCAAATTCGAACGAACACACCTAATAAGCACCGATACTAAAAAGGAATTAAGAGCACCATAAGAAACTGGCGATTATTCTGTGTATTTCCAGCGTCTTTCGCCTTGCGCAACAGAGAACTTGCAGGACGTAGGAAAGCTTTGAAAACAAGAATAGTTTGCAGATTCGCACTTGAGAAAGCAGCAAAAGTTCCCGATCATTTACGTCTGAATATGCCCTGCTGTTGCGAACCTGACACAGAAGATCCTCTATATATTTTACTGGGCCTCCATCGCAATTTATGCCCCAAACAAAGACTTGACTTAGCACCCCACTGACCTAACCAGAATCCCTTGGATTTGTCTAAACTAAGAGCCGCACCGGATACCGCGCAAAGCTGTTCAGTTACATGCAAATCCTCGAGTATACTCTTTTTGTTAGAAAAGAAAAACCGAGGTCATTAGCATCGGCCCAAATCCTAATTCCAAACATATATCCAGAAGAACACCGGAGAATCACTGTTGATGATGCTGAGACAAATGGGTTCAAGATATAGGGTGAACAGCAATGTCTACAGTCCTTACGAAGAGATGATCTCAGTGCAATTGGTTTGCTTAGCTCTTGAGTAACAATTAGCCTTGAAAAGGATTCCTTATAGCAAAGCATTATGCCCTTCAGCTAAATATCACCAATGTTTGCATGCTGCAGGATCGCGAAGACATCGCGACGGACTTTGCCAAAAGTTTAGCGGAGTCAATTTGAATTAGAGCTATCTGATCAGTTTCATCTGATACTCCTAATTTCGAGCGTGCAATATGGATAAGGGTTTCTATATTGTAGTCTCAAATACCGCAGACATAGTGCATTCCTATTAGGTTTGTGATTACCAGCTCTACTTGGCCACAAAATACCTTAGCAAACATTTTGTTATCTACGTGGAAGAGGGAAATTGGATGATACCCTTCAGCAATCTTCAAGCGATTACGCTCAATTTTTTTATAAATGCAGTACGCATAGAATAGAAAGTGGGAGGCAGAAAAATCGACATCATAAGATTTTTTATAAAACATCCCTAAAATAGGTGCAAATCACGACGAAAGTGTTTTGTATAACTCGTTGGTAATACCATCTGGCCCAGGAAATTTCTAACCCTGCAATTCAGAATTAGTGATTTACCTCGTCCAAAGTGATAGGTCGCTCTACTACAGCACGCTACTCAACGTCTAGCTTAGCAAAAGCTTCGAGCTAGCGACTATATTCTGATCTCCAATTTTGGCCGCAAGTCCTAAAAAGCTTCTCATAATAAGCCAAGAAAGAATCCACATTTCCAGGTGCATCACAATAAGTGAAACCCCCATGCTGAATTTTGAATATTTGCTTAGCAAGCGCAGTCTCCCTTTCATGGTTCAGGACCCATCGAGATGGCGGTTCGTCTGGAAACCTATTGGATCCATACCTTAAGGCCCCGTTATATCTCTCAGTTGCAAGTTGTGGAAGGACTAGTTTAAAATCATATATTTATTCTGCATAGGCATCAGGTCGAATTTTCTCTTGCTCATGTAACTGAGAATGCATGCCCTAGCATACGAACTTGATGTCTTTTCAGGAATGTGATTTTTGCTGAAGTGTCAATGGCCAAATTCTTTATTACTTGTTTAAATAAGTCCTACTTTTGAAAAACGGAGAGATCAATGGGCGGTCATGTGTCTTTCAAACAAGCAGATACAGCATGCTGAAAGATTCTATCTGATAGAAGACAGCATTCATTTTCCACAGCTACCAACGACGGCGCATTACGCTCCTACTGTACGTTTATATATATAGACAGATACAATGGAGTGATCGCTGAACAATATGGGCCGCATCTAGTAATCAAAGACGGTGCCTAACACATCTAGTAAGATGTAAATGCTGAGATGCCGAACGCTAGAGAAACAATCAAAATGAGTAAATAAATACCGTCAGCCTTATCTTGGCCAACATTCACAAGGCTTCACTCAAGCGCTGAATCAATAATACAGCACTAGGGTCATAAGTTTGCTTATCAGGGCTCAGTCTTCATCTCTGTAAACACAATTGAAATCTTTGAGAAGTATAATTTTACGATCTGCGCCCAAGAACATGTATCCTGTCGTTCATCAGAGTAGGCCTAGGGCCAGGGTGAAAGCCTTAGCCAATATCTATTAGAACAAGAACACCGTCTATGTAGATGCGGCGATTTACTCAAATGAAGGAGATGGGGTAGTGACGGAAATTGATTTCCAGCTTAAGGAGCAAATCGAGAGTTTTAGCCTACCGTGATCCGCGATCCGCTACCGTGATCCGCCACCGCGTGTTCCACTGCGCGTGCCCAGCTCCTTGATGCCGAAAGATGGCGCCACATACTGGATGTCGGCACATAGACCTGCCGCATCGGGACCAATCAGCTTGTGCGCCCCGCCCACGCTCGTTAGAGGGTCACGGTGGCGGATCGCGGATAACTGTAAGCTAAATCTCTGCAATGAGCGCCTCGCTACGGAACTGCACCGTGTCTGACGCCGAGGAGGCCGCTATCGCTCTAGCGGTCGCTGAGGGAAATAGATCCGGGCATTCGCTGGTAGTCATGACCGATATGCAAGCCGCTTACCGAGGATGCACCAACGGCAGGATTGGCGAAAATGCCGCCGCCATCATGAAGGCCGGCGGGATAAGCGATGAAAACCTCGTACTTTGGGCTCCGGGGCACGACGGCATTGCCGGGCACATCCAAGCCGATCTCATACCTCGAGGTTATGCATACCGAGGGAGGTTAGAGGTCGATGAGACCGAGGCAGTGACTCGTACCTACGCAGACATTTGGTGCACTACCGGAAAACTAGAAGACGGTATCTTCCGCCCCACAAGTTGTTACACAGGGAGCAGTGGGTGTCTTGGCGGCAGCCACAAACAAATTCTTATCCATGACTGTCTTTATACAGCAAGATATATCCGACGGTATACAGGGACACGTGTCCCTGGTGTGGACAGAAACCGACAATCTATCGTATTACATGGGCCTGCCAGAAAATAGATGCAGTGCCTATAATTGACAATGCCACGCCGGAGCAGTGCGAGGCTGCGCTGTCCAGTTCGGAATCGAAAGACCAGCTTAAGCTGATTGTAAGGGCCGGCCTGGCAGCAAAGGCCGCAGGAATCCTTGAATGAAGACCCAACCACGAGAGCTCTTCACTATTATTATTACTTTTTTTTGCACTATATAAAGTTTGCTTCCTCTCTTTCTCTCTCTCGGCAACGGGTTTGTCTTGCTTCTCGTTGTCCGACGCTCGCTGCTGGCTTCCTGGCGCGACTGCGGCATCTGTCGTTAGCGAGGTGGTATGTGTGCCGAGTATTTACCAATATTTAAATAAAAGAGCTGCGCAAATAGAACTTGACAAAGACTGAGAAGCGCAAAAGTGTGTTACAGTTGCAACTTCAAGACGACAATGCTTACTGCTCAGGGCCTCATTGTGCTGCAGGTTTACACGATTCGTGATCGGAAGCAGCGATAGCAGAGTGCTCGCGTGCCTGGAGACGATAAAGACGATGATGTTTGCTCGTCAAATTTGCAGGTCAGATTCGCACTATTCATGGACCTTAATAATTGTGCATGGGAGGGCTACAGCAAACTATATGCAAGTTTTTGTCCCGCATGAGAAACTTACGACTATTCCTATCAACATACGCATAAAAACATAATATAACGTCCTACGATTGCCTCATCATTAAAAGGTGGATCACAACCTTGTGCTCGGGCCTTCACCGCAGCGCAGCTGTGTCTTGTTGTTGTGAATACATGCCCGAAACTGATGTTTATATCTGCCTTCATAAGGGCCACATATTGGTCTACCGAAAACGTCTCGCACATTTTTTTCTGCCTCTGCAACTAAGTATGGGCTTATGAAATGCCCAGGACGTAGGGGCCGTGAACAACAGTATACGCACTGCCAGACATGCAAAAGCGCACGTTGAAGCAATCCTGCGAACCGAGAACTGCACAGTGCCTCTACCCAATCACCTCTTTCTGCGGTTTACACAAATTGGGTCGGTACCCAGGCCAATTCATCTTCTCTAATTGAATGATGCGGAGGGTGGCAGATGCGAGGCGACGCCTGGTTAAATTGAGAATGGCTGCTTTGGAATCGCTGAATATAACATAAGTGGTACTGTTTGCTGTACCTAACGCTATCGCCTCATCACAGAGGCCGACGTATGGCTAGGAATCGTGCCCTATATGCCATAAATACGGCCTACACATCAAATCAGCATACGTGGCCGCAGCCGAATATCGCTAATACCCAACAGAAGCGTTCGAACTGTCGCTGTGCACGAGAACGGGCCCCTTATTATTCTGCATCGATCGAAACTTCATCCTGCGAGATGTTCTTATGGAGGCTCTCTGGACTACAATCTCTGCTCCTTTTCTCCACAGTAGTAGACGAGTGGCGTACGTGACTACCTATTTCACGCCTCCTCTTCATGGCAGCTCGCGTGCGGCGCAGAGTACGTTCCCGCGAACAGCTTTAGCATCTACAGGTCAAACTTCAGCGTGATATGACTTTGATTCTTGTACACACGGTAGGCGTAGGGCTATCGCACTAACAAGCAATACGGGGGGGCAGACCCTCTAGGCAGTGCTACGCTGGTCGCCTAATCGCAACCAGTAGCACCTGCATTGCTGCAGCAATGAACCATATGCGAAAATGTCTATGTCAGCTCCTACCCAAGGCTTGTTTTTTAACCAAGCTTAATCGTTTTGACATGATAATTTTGCATTTTGTGGAAATAGTAGTAGGAGAGCTGGTTATGCTCCCGAACAGTGGCGGTGGATTGTTTGTAGGTAGGATTAGGTGTACGGAGGTGTGACAGGGGAAATTCGTTTTATTTAGGAGAAAGGGACGTTGTAGGGCTCTACATCACGGGCACCAATGCCTGTCTCCTTCTGATACCTGCAGATGTGTCGGCTTGAAGTCAATTGGCGATACTCCTGCGGGTGCTGTGAGGCCGAACTTGCCTCCTTGGCTTTTTTGCCTTTTTTTGCTATGATCTTCTGTGTTTTTAGAATTGGTAGGAGCTGTAGTCTCCGAGGTTTACACTTCTCACTCCACAAATGCCGAAAAATGCCGATTTCAAGTATGTAACGCTGAAGAAATATCACATCGTTTTCGAACAGCAATCATTGGAAAGGACATGGCTCACGATTCGTAGCCGATTCATTGCTCAGGGATGGTTATATTACATATAATTTCCTTGTACGACCACTTCAGTTCTTCTCAGACTTTCTTTACAGAGGACATGTTTACTCGTTCTCTGGCCCCGTTTAGCCAGACTTCTTTTCGCCCAGTCCTGAGCTTTACAAGTGCGTCGGGCTCTCCGAGCATACCAGCATGCCTGTTCTCACCAGCGTCTACTCGACCGGTTACGAATAAATTGCAAAAAACTCAAATTTCGCCTGCTTCAACTACGAATCAATGTATAGACTAATTCCAAATTCCAAGCCTAAAGCCCGATTCCAAGTAACCGAGCCTGCTCCTGCTTACCGTCTCTGTTCAAGTGAGGCAAGAATCTATTCACAAATTGCACATTTCCTAAAACTCATTAGAGAATGAAGGTATTATGTCAGACTGCCATCTCATTCGATGACTTCCTCGCCTTTTATAAGCTGCAGTAATCGGTCTGGGCATTGTTCTCGGCCCCTACATACATCATTGAATACGGATTAAATGCGTCATGTTCAAACAGTGCGAGTTTTTCTGACGACTCAATCCATTGTCGAATTCAAAATTTGAAGCTTCATTGCTACTGTAATTGCAAGCCTTAGTCCATGTAGCTCGGATGATTCTGGTTTCTAGCTATGTTTTTGGAGAACAATAAATCATTCCCGACTGACACTTTTCCATGGATTCATCAGCGGATGGAGGTACTCGGCCACACTTGTATCCTTTCCGTTGAAGTTATCGCATTTACCAAGTTCACTCATTGGCTTTGCACCTGGGTACATCCTGAAGAAGCACTAGCAACGAATGGCGTTCGTGCAGCTGCAACTCTACATAGAAACAATTCACGCTAGGGCATTCACAACAACGGGCGATGGCATCGCGGTGACAGGTCGAACGCTCAAACAATGCTTTCTAAATAGATTACAAGGTCACTTCACGTAACCTGAGCGACTGCGAGTCTCGTCTTTCTATTGTCTTTCGACGTCGAAGAATTGTTTTCTGCTTGTTTTCCCAGTTTTTGCCTTTGAATCTCGTCCAATCGGAATTCCATCTACTGTCGCAAAACACGTTGCCATCGGACAAATGTACCGATAAATATAGCGCTGTCCCAGCATGACAATGTGGCTTGAATGCAATATTCGGCATTACCCACTCTATATTTCTATTTGAGAAGGAGTTTAATCTGCTTGAAGCTAACAGTGTAACAGTTCGGTAGCGCCCGAAAGGGCGTATAGGCATCAGGATGAGGTTCGTCGCAGTTTTCTTGACAGCCTTCTTTATCTCTGCGATACCTGCGTCAGCGTTCATACAAATCCTAAAGGAGTTGGAGGTATGTACCTGTACATTTACTGTTGGCACTGTACCAGACAGGTATTTCGAAGCCTAAAAGAGCTTGAAAAAAAATGTAAAACTTCGGCTACACCTGGGGTTCACCATAAGGCGGGAGGTAGTAGCGTTAATAGATTCTGTCTACATCTCCATTTGCAGATATGCGTTCCCGTACACGTAATTGTATTGTCGTGTAATTAGAACTCAATTTTTTTCATCTACTATACCACACATACTCATTGTTGCGGAATCGTAACGCAGTAGTTTGTATGAAATGGAAACCTATGGTGGCGTCTCAAAGTTATATTGCTATGCTGTCTGCATTGAGAGAATTTCATTCCTATACAGCGGGAGCCATTACCTCTTCATGCTTAATTTAGTTAAACCATGCAAAACTGTGAGTGAGAGAGCTAATCTCGTATAAAACGCTAACGTTTCAAGCCATGCTTAAAGCCACCTAATTTCATTTTTTTTACTAAAGGCTTTACTTTAAAACTTTCCAGCTCAAACCGTTCGTAGCGCTTTTCTAATTTTCTGGTTCCACTTCGGCCTCTGATGTGATGGTGATTCAGACTTGATGTTGGGGTTTGGACGGGGATAGTCAGCCATGCTCGTCGAAAGGTGCATGTGATAAACGTTAACTATAATGTTAGTTTTTTAGACAATCAGACATGCTTGTGAGAAGGTTAAGGTGATAAACGCTAACTGTAGTCGTAGCTCGCTACTTTTAGGGGCAAATAACAAGTAACATGAAAGCAGGCAATAACGAAAGCGTCACTAGAATTAAAAGCATAATATTCTGATATAAAATTACGAAGTGCTTTATGATTATCTACCGTCTATGCTGCTTACTGTTTATGGAGTTTATGCTGCCGAATTGCTGTCGAAAGCACATGCTCGCGTAGTAACCACCACGAAGCTGTCATTTAAACACTGTGTCCGTGCGACCTTATGTGTTCTCTGCAAATCAGATCCCGTTTTACGGTTAAAGGAGAATATTTTGTTTGCTTTTTTATTCCAGATAACCTGATCTAGTACAGATCAAAGTCATGTGGGAAAATACAAAACATACAGCTGTATAAAGAAACACAAAGGCATAGCTTGTGCTGTCGCATTTCAAGCATTAGTAAAGAATTGTGGCTTTCAAAAATAAACTGTGGAATAAGAAGGAAATACTTCCCCGCCGCCTGTGATGTCATGGCATGTTAAGTTCTAAAAAAAAATATGTGTTTCTGCCACACTAGTTATATTCGTCGCACGTTGCCTAGGCGGCGAAGTAATGCTGTTTATATAAACAGAAACGTTTCCTTGACAAAATATGGATTGGGTCCTCGACGACCGCCATAAAGTGAGACTTCCATGTAGAAAAATCAAACCTTAAAGTGGTATGTCGTTATTAAGCGAAAGAACAGGGTAGTCGTTTTGTATAAGAAAATAGCATTCAAAGTCAGGGAAACGTAATACACAAAATTTAGCAGACTTTTTATCTGACACCGTTAAGCGCGGCCCGCGTGCTATTCGATTGTATTCCCTTATAAACGATCCTTTAATTGTGGGATCTCCTTGGTCATTGTGTGAGGCTCGAAGACTTTCTGCGCTATCTATAGAGCAATTAGAAGGGAATTTCTTTTTCTGGCTCATCAAATCGTTGCAATGGCAGGCAATTTCGGATCTTTATTCAGAACTGACGCGATGTTTTGTCGTCTTTGAAAAGGTTATCTAGTGCAAATGTTGGCAGAATGGTACAATTTAAAAATATGTGCAACATTGTGCGTTTCGGGGGTAGTACTGACAGTACAAATGCCGTACTGTAACAGCTATATCGCTGTGAGAAGACTGAAATGTTGTACGAGCTTTTATGGATGCTTTTCTGGAGTTTATATCTGCATTACGTTATAGATGGTCTACCTATATCAACCTTCAATAAACAGGCTATATATTGAGCACTGCCAAAGGACATATTATTTAAGGCAAACATTAATATCACACTTCTGTCTGGAGGGAAAAATGTATGCAGCATTATTAATGTACGCGTTTTTTCTCAGTTTACACAGAATAATTTTCTCTTCATTTTAATCATTTCTTCACTAAAGGCCCGCACGAAGGTATACTTCTTGTGATATGATGGAGGCGCACTCAGGGCACTGTAATAACAAGTTTAGACCGCTTTAAATGCCTAAAGGATCCATATATTCTTTCTTTCCTTTATTTGTCTTCTTGAGGGAGCTATCCTATTTTAGAGAGAAGCTAAGTAATATTAAATACCGCCTCCTATAGCGCTGAGAATGGCTAATACGCGGCTTAGAAAAAAATGGTGGAAAGTTCAGGTGACAAATTGTCTGATTGAGCCAATGTCGAAGTCCTTGATATATAAACTATATTGAGCGCCATTGAATTCTTCGCAATAGCCTGGCATTGTCAACACGGTGATTTGAAGCTTTAAATGTGCGCTCTCGAACACTTTATTGAAGTAAAGAAGGTAGTTTGATTTTAATTAATCCACTGGGGAAAATATGAGAGCCTAACGCTTTTCAATCGCCAGCAGCTGTTTCAAACGACTGCAGAACGCAAGGTTCGCTCAGGTAAACACAAGTTCATTTCTTCTCTCTTTCAGCAACATCATGACGGCGGAGGTATGGGTCATGTCATAGGTCGCAGCAAAGGTCGTGGCAGTGGTCGTGGTGGCTCCCACGAACCGGACGACTTCCAGGGCGTCTTCACACGATCCATGCGAAAGCTGCAGCGCCAGGTGCTGAGACGACACAATCACTACAGACGCAAGCACGGCTGTCCAACTCTTAAAGAGGACGAGGACGTAAGTGAGCTGACAGCAGTGGATAGCTTCTATCATTGCGAAAAAGCGTTGTTTTAAAATTTTGCTTTCAAAAGCTTAGCTCACCAGTTTGCATCATAGGAAATAAACTTCGCCACCCACATTTCACTCTTTCTTTAGAAATGACGAATATTTATTGCTAACAACATGTAAATTCCTCAGGTGTCTATTTCAGTTCCATTTTTACAGGGAAAGTGGAAAAACTTCGCGCAAGAGATCAGACCACACGATTTGTTTTGCTTCTCAGAACTCACTTCTTCCTTCGAATATCACAATCGCCCTCATTCTCCCGGTCCATTTGCACAGCCCTTATACCAGACCTTTTAAAAAGTCGAAACAAAAAAAAAAAAAACGCCTACAGGATTCATATTTACTTTAGCCATGGATTTATATTGTGGGGGGCTACGGCAGATTCCAAGTAAGACGCAGAAGGCTTCAATTAGTGTGGTAACGACCTGAATATAGTAATTATAATTTTGAATATTTATTTCACAGGGATGCTGCATTCGCTGAATTAGACCTCGTCCTCAAAATAGTAAAGCCGCGAAAAAAAAAAGACTTTCTTTAAATAATTGTAGCTTGCATTGCAAGGACCACAGACGTCATGTTGATAGGCTATTGCAACGAATAAAAGGCGTCAGCGCCGCGTCCGACGTAAATCGCTTATCCAATGCGCGCTCTTAGTCCGGTCTGTAAGCGCGATGGACGCGTGCATTGGTTACTGACGCAGCAGATATCAGCGAGTACGCAGTCGACATAAAATCGGCAGTAAACCACCTGTGCGCCCCTCTGGCTCTAAGTTGATGTTGTCACAGTGACGAAACATTTGGGTGAAGCTATCTGAGGAAGGGGGGGGGGGGGGGGTTCACAGGCGTGAAACTGCCTTTTAAAACAGATGGCCAAAGTGTCAGGATATGCGTTGACTATAGGATTGGTGAGAATTCAGCAGTGGTAACGACACAATACCCACTGCCTAGAGTAGCAGACAAATTTGCATCCTTGCAAGGCGGAGTAAAGTTTTCTAAGCTCGATTTCCACGAGACTTACAACCAGGTGCCCGTTGATGAAGAAACGTCAAGGAAACCACAGGTGGAGATCTCATGCTCCGGCTAGTGAAGTGGTTGCTTATGTGCCATTGAGTAACCTGCCCAATTGAAACGTCAACATCTGAACGGATGTTAGCATGCTGCCCAATTTATTTCCTGTTTATATTTACGACATGTTGTATTTCTTTGCGTTCTGCATTTATATTACATAACAGTTGCAGTTTTCGCCCGCTGTTGTTTGTACTGAACCATTCTTGTTTTGCATACCTGTAAAAGGAGGTCCCCTGTACAGCCATTGGCTTTGCGACTTCCTCCTGTATTTGCCAAATCTATGTATCCGTCATTGCATTGAATAAATTCTGATTCTGATTCTGATTCAATGAAAGCGAAGCTAGACTTTTGCATTCGAAGAAGGGGTAAGAAAGGGCGCCCAAGCAGTTGCTGAAAAATACAAAAACAATTGCGAAGAGGCTCAAAAGGGCCCAAAATGCAAAAATGATGGTAGAAAAGAAAAGCCAAATGGTGGTTAGGCGAAGTTTAAATAAACGGGACTTCCATGGCAAGTGTTTCAACCCCTCCAGAGAACGTTCGCCGTCCCAACGACCAGGTGAAAAAATCACTTTCCTACTCCAGCATCAAGTGCAGCAGATACGCCTGCAATAACCGAGAAAGACGTAGCCAGCACGCCAAGCACCTTCGAGGCTGCTGCAATTCCATCTGCGAGACGTTCAAATAGAGCTTTTCGCAAGCCTCTACGTTACCGATAACCTTCTTAAGGAAGGAGGAGTGATGTGTATGTATGTGTCGTGTGCGGGCATTACGGCAGGTGGAGCCACCACCTCAGTAGCCAACTGTCACATGTGTGTTTTTGTGTGTTGTGGCAGCGAGGACTCTCGGAGAACGAAGCTGTATACGGCCCGACGCCGGTCTGTGTAACCCATCATCCCTGTGAAATAAACCTCTTGTTACCGAAAACACCACAGTGAAGAAGAAACTTCTTGGAGTTTTGGTGTCGAAAGCATTGGACCTCTATCATCCTGCTACAAGCAGGACACTAATCGGTGCCGTATGTTGTAATAAAATATTTTTATTATGGTGGGTCATATCTGCGACGCTACTAAGGACATGTCACCATGTGGTATATAGAGCAGTTTTTGTCATTTTCGTGAAAAAATGGCTATCTTCAGTAAAGTGAAGGTCTGTCCTAAAATGTTCCTGAAAACGACTGCATCTCTTGTGCATGAATGGTTGGTGTCCTGTGAGAAATCAAATGACTAGTATACGCGGAGCGTTTGCCATCACCCGCTTTGCGCAGATGCAGTGGTTAAGGCACTCCACTTGTGATCCCCAAAACGCATGTGTGGTTTTGACCATGGAGGCTGCTCTTGAGCAGAGCCTGAAAACAAGTAGCCATTGTACTATTTGAAGTCAATTAACGTCAGTGATACAGCCCCAATGCTGTCCCAAGGAAGAGTTTTGATTGCGCCTAATTGCAAGACGGCTTTGTTATTGGCAGTCACTGCGCACTAACAATCCCTATTCGGCCGAATTATGTCTGCCATTTTCCACTACAATGGCTCTTTTTTTTGTCACTCTTACACTCCTGTCTCTTTCATCCTTTTATAAACGGCTTACGTGTTTCTCGAGAAATCATGTGTTACTCCGCCTTTCACTTCCAAAAAATATTTTGGCTGTCTTCAAAAGCGACATAGTGGTTACTTTTCTTTAGCAGTACTTTGAGAGAGGGCACTAATGTTCTCTTTGCACGGTTACAGATGAATCGATACGCACAAGCCTGGGCTCTGGAGCTGGCGAAAAAGGGCAGAATGCAGCACAGAACTAGGCCGAAGTACGGAGAGAACCTTTACATGTCTTGGAGCAGCGACTTGAACAAGCCAATTCACGGTAAGCTGAAGCTGGGTGTCGCTGCATACTTATTCGCGTTTCTATTCGCTAGCTTAAATACTGCGACAGAACATTAGGATCATACAGCGACGCATTCTTTAAATAATGTTTTACACACCTAACTGTTCTTAGGCAATAGCGACTGTCAAGTGTTTTTTGAGATAAACATATGTACTAAGATTTCATCGTTTACTTTGAAGCAATGAGTTCTTTGACCAATCTTCAAGAATTACTTAGAGGTAAGGATAACAAAATTAACAGTGACTATGTATAGACACGTGACCACTTATTTCTTCATGCCATAGCAAAGCTCACGGGGATGTCACTGTTTGGCCGTCTCCCCTGCGGACCACTAACGTAAGATGCGATGAAGTGGATTATTCAGTATGTTCTCAGGAACTGACGCTGGAACGTCCAATCATACCTGTCATTAATGTTATACTGTGGAGTCCCCGATCCCTACTGTAAAGCAAGCCCTTTAAGGGACCAATTCATGGCTGCGTTCTGCGCTTCGACGAAGCAACAAATTAGTTCGTACATCTAGCTACAAATCGACGCCTCTATGAAGAATCGCCGCCGAGTGCGTTCCATTGACCTATTTTATTTCTTATCGCACAATCTTCGGCAGAGCATACGAGTCTGCATGTTATTCCAGAAGAAGGCGATGCTGTTGTCCAGGCAACTTGTGATTGGCCTTAATGAACGTTTTGCTCAACCGAAAGGCATAACCACATTCTATGCTACAGTCAGTCACCTAGCACTTCCACTTCTACGAATGATCGAAGGTGAAATATGAGCCCTGAACACATTGATTGTTGTCCTTAACACAGCATTTGCTGCAGGTCATTAGAAAAATTGTGAAAATGTCTCGTTCAGCAAGATAGCATGCACCGTAAAACGTACTGCGCGAAACATCCAAAGTTCTGTACAAAGCTGAGTTCACCTATTTTTTTGTGTCATCATTTAACCGGCTATGCTAATCGTAGTTCATGCTGAGTGGCTGGCCCAGGCCGTCTGGGAGTGGGAATCTAGGGGCTGTCATTTGTTGCGGCGGTTGTTCTCTGCCACTTGGATATCCGCTGTTTACACCGTCGTCTCACCTGCCGCTTCGGTGGTACACGGCGGTTGTTTCGAAAAACCTAATCTTTCAGCCTGGTTTTCTCACTACGTTTACTTTTCCAGTTTTTGCCTGCCCGCACAAGGCAGCGTTAGTGCCTCAGCCATCACCAGTTGGAAGGCTCTTGAATTTACTCTTCCTTTTATTTCATTTATTAGCCCTAAATGCCCTTTTCGGGATATAATGCGACAGTTGGGGCAGGTAATTATCTGATGCTATTACAGTACTGTCACACACCGCCACAATGATAGACGAATCTCAATATTGGTATTGTAGGGTGATCGGCAGCTGAGGGCATCGACCGAGTGGAATAGGTAGTTACTGTCTGACGCATGCTCTCATCCGGCTAATAACGCACCATGGGCCATAGCAGGTTTATATTTGGCAACAGGGAAGGTATCAAAGTTACAATAACTTTATTAATGAAGGAACACTGAACAAGGGTAAATGGGGTACGCCTCAGTTCGCAGGTCAATCCAATGTTTCGACAAGAGGACTTGTTTTCTTCTGAATGAGTTTCATGGTACCATATCTAACACTGGCGCTGACCGGGTCGCTCAAACCTATACTCACGGCTAAGCTAGCTTAGTTTTACGAGGTTAGAAATATTAAAGTTCCGGATAAATTGCCTGATGATTAGGACACGAGGTAATACAAAATTTCAATGCCGTTCTTCGTGTGTTTGAGTTGTGCAATATTCCGCGGTAAACCAATTGAGACACCCAGGTTTTTAGTACGTGCACATAGAGCCTACTCTATGCTTTTCCTCGTAGTAATCCTCAAACATTCTGACAATTTGAAATGATGTGCTCTCGTGACACCTGTAAGAAAAGCCATCGCACTTTGCCGACCTCGCCTTATGTGGCGCAGGAGAAACAGACGCGGTTCTGCTCGGATAAAGCATACTGCACAAATGAAAAATTACAGACACACTTAAGTTGCATATTGAAAATTATGACGTGACCGCTTTAATGGCTTTCGGCTATGACATCGCGTTCAGGTTTGGTGTGTAGAGGGTAACTTCCCGAAGCGGCTCAGGCTATGAGCGACGTTGAGTGGAAGCCTCCTGAAAACTTTAACATTTGAACACGCGTTCACTTGTAATACATGCAATCTCCTCACCCCTCAATTATTTTATGCCGGTTTTCTCTAACGAATATTTGTCTCATACTTACATAGAATATAGTCATAAGCTATCACATGATGTCAAATGCCAACCGACATAGATATGTAGCTAAAAACCATAGAGTAGTAAATTTGAAAATCAGTTTAACCTTAGGCTATAGCATGAAGGGATATATTGCAGGAAAGTTTATGCGAGTATGGTTTCAGTGCACAAACTGCAGCTGTTAATACCTGTTGCTCACTTAATTCAGATGAACAATTGATCTTTAGACTGCATCATATATCGTTGCAAAGGTCTCGACGAGCAGATTCAATAATCGAACCTTAACCCGCACAAAAACTATGCAAAACCGAACTAACGTACGTCTAACCCCGTTAAAAGAAACACGGAACAGAAGCGAAACAACAGGACCTAGTGTTTGTGCATTCACTGTAGGTTAGAAGAATTAAGTGCCCGCCGGCGGTAGTTTTCGTTTCCACCCACAACGCCCACTGCAGCTAACATACCCTTCTTCTCCACTTTCCACTTCACACTTCCACATCTTTCTACTTCACTGCTGCTCTTCTCACACCTGAGGCGCGTCTTCCTCATCAGCTTTTTATTCTCGCCGCTCTATGCGGTGTATTACAGTTCTCGTGCTATAACCTTCAGTTTTCAAGGTACTCAGCTTTGGCTGCTTATATATTACTACCATGAGCTGCTCGTCGTTTATTCTCTGTAACAACCCCTTCTCATGGTAGCCACCCTTTCGGCCCTCGGTTTTCACAGGGCAGTCACATATCTGTGGTACATTGCCTCGCTGTTTCCACAGAGGTCAAAATACTCAGCCCAACACTACCATAGTCTCTCAGCGAAAGGTTTAATATATACACTCGGCCCTGTGCTACCGCGTTTAGTGCCGTTTCGCTCTCCTGCTACCTGCCATGGCAGGCAGGAGGTAGGTTGCGCCGAAGCTTACCTAACGTTGAAGCTGAACAATCATGGAATGCGTGCCTGAAAGTTCTGCTCTAAACCAAGACGACAGTTCTTTCCAGCCATGGCGCGCTTTTGACGAGCTGTGGATAAAGTAGTGATACGGACATATTTACCTAGATGAAATGCCATGGCGGCTATAACGAAATTTACCGCTGAGCTGAATTCAGAACCATTCGAACGGATACTGCAGAACGTTTGTGCCTGATACAGCTTCAGCGATGTTTTCTATGCTTCTAGATCGCTTTTGAAAATTGGCTGTGCAAGCCCAGAAAGCTCTTGCACTTCAAGGACACTAAATAAACTTTGAACTATACTTTAAACAACAAAAGTGTATTTGTTCTTTTTGCAGTCGGTATCAGGACGTTTCATTAACTTATGTCTCGTTGAGGCATCACTGATCAAAGTTTGGGCGCTGGCGCGGCCCGTCAGAATCATGCACTATGATCCTTGCATTAATCCTGCTGCTATGGAACCAGCACTCAAGCGCCTTAAATAATTCGGGCTCTTTGTGCACTAGTCACTAAACAAAGTAATGCAGTGCTTGCTTCATAATCGGGAAAATGCAAAAAAAAAAAAGAACACTAACACTTTCTGAAAATTAAAAGCGTAAAGAGCACACTCATTGCCTCACTTATAAAGGTTGCCACTCCATACTGAGCATTTTGCACCTTCCCAACATTCGGTATAGACAGTAAGCTGTGTATCCTGTTCAATTGAGCACCATCACCTGGAGAAGACTCATCTTCAAACGAAGACCCCACGGTATTACATGCATCTGGTATACAATGCTAGGATGTTGTCGCACCAGTACCAGCCAGACGTTCCATCACGCGTGTTCAAACTCAGCAACACATACGAGATTATTCGCCTGCACCACGCTGGTTTCCGTCCCTAATCTCAGACTACTCAATAATCTATCTATAACACTATCAACCACTCCGAATAAATCAACCAACACTTTGTATACATCGTACGCTGCATGCAAGACGTCCATCGTTCTCGGTCGCGTTTTCCACTCGTCTTTGAAATATGTGCGCTGTTCGCACTAGAGCGCAGTGGCGCCATCTATATTGAGAGAGACGTGTCAGATCAGATTTACAATTGCCTCCGCCTCAGCGCCACTAAAATGTTTTCCGGAAGCGGTTTTCACACGACCTTGAAAGTTTCCGCTTAAACCGTGGTATGGTGACGGCTCCGCGGCGAAAAACACAAAACAAAAAAACAAAAACAAAAACAAAACAGCACTTTAGAGTGAAAAGATGCAGTTCAAACCGTCATTAAAAATTTCCTTCGGCGTTCGGACAAGTGTGTGGGATCACCAAGCATAGTTTTCTAAAAAGTGATGGTTTTAGGGAATCTCGCTTGAAAAAACTAAGGTTTTATTAGGTAGGAATATAATTGTTTGCCCCTCTACTTCAGTTTTAACCCTCACCCTTCCTGTGCAGGAAAAACCGCCGTAGACTCTTGGTACGATGAGATCAAGGACTACGACTTCAACCGACCTGGATTTAGTGGCCGGACGGGCCACTTTACACAGGTTGTATGGAGGAAGAGCCGGTATCTCGGCACGGGAGTCGCTCGAGGAAGAAAGGGAACTTTGTTTATCGTTTGCGTCTACGACCCAAGAGGAAACATGATGGGCAGCT
This sequence comes from Amblyomma maculatum, assembly GCA_023969395.1. Classification (NCBI taxonomy): domain Eukaryota; kingdom Metazoa; phylum Arthropoda; class Arachnida; order Ixodida; family Ixodidae; genus Amblyomma; species Amblyomma maculatum. Next base: position 669,227 of record JAJIZL010021084.1, on the reverse strand, counting down.
TCCCACAAAATGTTCCCAGACCTATAGATGGTAACGGCAGCGGCCAGCAAAAGCAGGTGGTTTAAACGACTGCTCGGCAACTTATAGTTAACAAATTTTTCTTCCTTTCTGATGTCACTTTAACCACTCCTCAACAAATAAAAAAATTCTGTTACCAACTAATTTATCGTCTTCGTCTGCAAATGAAATATATAACACGTACGTGCTATATAAAAATTTAACAACGCCCTGATGAAGAAAAAGATTTAAATGTTTAATTGGAACGTTACAAAACGACTGATGGGAAATTATGGAAGCCAAATTGAAGCACTGTGGAATATTTTGAACTACCTTGAGAGATTTAGCATGTCCTGAAAGAGCATAGCACAGAGGGCCCTTTAATTGTTGGTATCCATCGGAATGCGGCTCCCGCAGTTGGGATTGAACCCGGGGTGTCCGGTACAGTAGCCGAGCGCATTGGTCTATGAGCTTATGTGCCATGTTGAGTCGACATGGTAAAGACCTGGCCGGGAATACGCTACGTGGTCGCATATTTGCTCGGCAGAAGCGATAGATAGAAATCAGTATTATTGATTGCTCGCAGCTCTTGAGAAAGTACACGGGCCATCAGGCATAAAAAAATGTAGTCGCGAGGGGAGGGGAGTTAACTCACCAGTGAAGGGCACGTTTATATCTGGACTCGATCGGTAAATTGCACTTCATCCGCTCCACGTCCAAATTGAATCCCTGCAAGTGGAAGCAGAAATAAAACTCAAGCTCTAGAACCCGTACCGTCGCTTACTCGGAGCACGCCTCAAATTAACGTCATGGCGTTCAAGCGCTGGTAAGCTTGTCTCGAGGTTTTCGAGTGTTTGTCTGCGTAGAAATCAAGGCAAAGTTTACCGCAGGTTCAGCGCTTCACAGTCTGTGCTTGCGATGAAGCGATATTGCATATAAGAGGGAACACTAACACAGAAGTTCGCGCTAGGACATCTTCGGCAGCGCATTGCACTAACACCCTAAAGAAGTCTTCCCATGAATGCACTTTCAAGGACGCTTCTTTCTCCACTGATGTTCTGGTCAGGTGTATAAAATTTTAGAGCTCGGCGTCCGGATTTCAAATCCTACAGGATTACAGTGTAAAGCGAACTTATGAAAAAAAAAAAAAAACATTTTGGCATTCGGCGTGAATAAACGATTTCGGATAGAATTGCTGCATTAAGCAATTGAACACCAAACTCGAGATGTGCTCCTCTATTTCCCCTAAGTAGAAATTGCAGTGCTCGCGATAATGACATCGCTCAATGCGCCGTCGAAGAGGCGGTGATTGAGTCGATTCCACTCATTGCGGGCATTTAGGACACGGACTGATGATCGCATGGTGGTGATGGGGTCTATGGTCTATTTGAGTAATGAAAACCATTTTTCTAAGCCTAGGCGCTCATCTTCGAAGAAACAGCATGATTCTACCGTGCAACCACGGAAACATGTATTTAAGCCTACGTTCACCACAAACTTAATGCTTTCTACAATCGCCATCTTGACACTTCTGCAGTGCTGGTGAACGTTGACAATAGCGCAGTCCTTTCAGTGTTCAGTGTCTTGATAGAAGAAATTTAATGTGGCTATGTGGCTTCTAATGCTTCAAAACTTCTTGCTGCACTTGCGAGAACTTTCAAAATTCGCTATTCTCCAAAGTGTACATGAATGCGTCTTCGTTTGTGTATGGTCGTGCAGCATGGGGGAGCACGCGTGCGTGCATTTCACACACACACACACACACACACACACACACACACACACACACA
>JAJIZL010021084.1:591093-662440 GCA_023969395.1 Amblyomma maculatum | reverse complement strand
ATAATCATACCCGGGAAACCAGCCGCATCAAGTCTTTGTAATTGATTATTAAAGCTTTCCTCTGCCATATGTACACATGATTTTAACAAGGCCGACTCCAAACAAAGGGAAGCTATCCCTCTTTTTATAGTCTTTGAATGGGCTGATCCATATGGAAGTAACTCTTTTTTAGCCCTGGGAAAATATTTCCAACACACTTCCCCATTACAAATTTTCATATTTAAATCAAGAAACTGCAATTTGTTGTCCACCGGTAGCTCATGAGTAAACGTAAGCCCTTTTCCTTGTATCTTAAAAATAGAAAGCACACTCTCCACACTATGACTCACTGCAGCGCCCTTATCCACAATGACTAAGAAATCGTCAACATATCAAAATATTTTAAAACCTGATCCATTAAGGGCTGTATAAAATGCTCTATCAACACAGGATAAAAAGATGTTACATAGAACTGGGGCAACACATGACCCTATACAAATGCCCCTTCTCTGCACATACAAATCAGACCCAAACGATACAACAGTGGACTTAAGGTAAAACTTAAGGCAAGTAGGGCGAGAAAATTGTCCACATTGACACCAGCAGAGTTCTGAAAGTCTATAGTCCCATTACTTCAATGCATTCCCGCACCGATTCAAACAATTCATAATGTGGCACCGAATAGAACAAATCCTCTACATCAATAGAAAAAAAGTACCCAAGATTGGTTTGATCTTTTAAAAAATTGATTACTTCAAAAGAATTCTTAGTAGCAAAGGGATCATGAACCTCCAAACCTTTTAAATGTTTAAGAAGATACCGGCTGATCTGATGCTGCCACGCATCACGTTCAGACACAATACATCTGAAAGGCGAGTCCAGTTTATGAGTCTTAACAGTGAAGAACACATCCAAACACGCCTTCTTGCATTCACTGATCCCTTTTGCCAACCTGGTTAGCTTCATATCATTACATAACGGAATAGCTCTTGTTCTACAAACTTTCTTCTTCACTTTAACAAAATTTTTCTCAATTGCAATTGTCGCCTTCTCTTCAAAGAGTCCAGCCGGTATCACAGAAAAACCCCCTTCTTTGTCCGTTTGAAGTAATCGAAGGTTATTCCTTTCAAAAAACTTCACCACTTCTGCAGTACATTCCTTTGGTACTTTGTCCTTGTTCCAAGACGTCCTCATAATACTATCAAGCCCATCCAGTAAGCATCGGTCCCGATCTTCACCAGCTTTATCCGCTATCTTTCTGTTCAAGGACAGAAGCTCACAAGCTGGAATCTTGGGCGGCACACTATATTTCGGGCCCTTCTGAGGCTCTAAGGGAGCACTTCAGGTGAGGGTCAAAGGAAGTACCTTTGCAAGACAAACAGAACCACCTTTGCAGGCTGCGAGGTTCGAAACTGGGTTTGGGCCCACTGCAGAGGAGGGGCGTGCAGCGGGGTTTACGGAGCTTCTCCCAAACGCACACCCCTGGAAAAGCCGAGCGCCAGGCCGAGGACGCTTGTACCCATTTTTACCGGTGGGTGTCCTGCGGTGGGTTTCGAACTAACCACCTCCCGCAGCCGAGACGGGCGCTCTAACCACTAGGCCACGGCTGATGATGCACCAACTAGCCCCTCAAGCCGTTATTTTAAACGAGACATGTCTGCCACTTGAGATCTGCAAGTACGGTGTCCATAAGCCGTTGGAAAGGAGCCGGCGCAGAGCAGAGACCAAAGGGCATAGCCTTCAACTCGTAGAGCCCATCCGGAGTAATAAACGCCGTTTTCTCGCGGTCCCTTTCATCTACCTCTAATTGCCAGTATCCGGATTTCAAGTCCATTGAAGAGAAATATTTCGCGGAGCAGAGACGATCCAGAGCATCGTCGATGCGTGGCAGGGGATAGACGTCTTTATTTTTAACTTTGTTTAGCCGGCGGTAATCCACACAAAACCTCAGCGTACCATCCTTTTTCTTCACAAGAACGACAGGTGCAGCCCATGGACTCCGCGAGGGCTGGATGACATCGTCGCGAAGCATCTCTTGCACTTGGCGAGTGATAGCGGCGCGTTCAGTCGGAGACACTCGGTAAGGTGACTGTCTGTGAGGTGGCATGGTATCATCCATAATAATGCGATGCTTGGCGAGATCGGTTCTGCCAACACGTGAAGAGTTGGGCAATGTCGCCTGATAGCGCTGGAGGAGCTGGTTCACTTGGCGATGCTGCAGTTGAGAAAGCGCAGGGTTAATGTCGAGGTGTAAATGACAGCGTCACAAGTCCAGAGGCTTTTCGAACATGCGTGATACCGCAAATATGGGCCACTACAGTCCCAGTGCTTAAAGGCTGGTGCTCACAGCCAAAATTTGTGAGTAGGACATCTGCTTTGCCGTCTTCGAGGCGAACGACTCCTCTGGCTACAGCAAAAGTGCGTTCGAAAACTAAGATCTCTTTGCTCTCCACGACACCTTCAAAGTTTCGCAGTGTATTCACAGCCAAAGACGTCATCACACTGGAACGGGGCGGAATAGTGACGTGATCATCAAGGATGTTTAGTGCTCTCGGTCGCTCCGAAGCACTGTGTATTGCGTTCTCAGTCGATAAGGTCACTGACTTAGTCTGCAGGTCGATAATGGCTCCATTCTCTGCTAAGAAATCAATGCCAAGGATGACGTTGCGGCAACACTGGACAAGTACGACGAAGGTTGCTAAGTACGTTTCTTCTTGCACTGTTACCCTAGAAGTGTAGGTACCGGTCGGTGTTATCAAGTCGCTTCCGGCAGTACGAATTTGTGGGCCTTCCGGCAGTGGTGGCGAAAGGCCCACTCATCACAGAATAATCGGCGCCGGTATCCACAAGCGCTGTCACGTCGGCTCCGTCCACTGAAATGTTCAGGTCGGCGGTTACGGCTGTCTGGTCACGGCTGCGGTGTGGTACTAGCTTATTTCGTGTCGTCGGAGAACTGGAGCGCCGAGGCAGCGGATCATTGTGGGGCACGTCGTGTCGTCGTGAAATGGAGTGACCATCCGGTTGCAGCGGTGGAGGAGCTTGAGAATTTCGTCGATGAGCAACCTTCCCTCCAAAGGTTACCGCGTCTAGTTTTCCCGATGGGGCCTAGGGGAGTGGACCCGCGTCAGGGCGGCATTATCACGTGTCTGCGAGGAGTATTGGCGCGGTGAAGGCGACCACGAGTAGTCATAGGGCGTTCCGGATGCTTCAGCCAAGTACGCGCCAATAGCAGGGGGCCGTTCACCACGCTGCGGCTTTCGCGCGTCGGCGCTAAATCCCGGCAGACCCATTCGTCGGTAATAGCAATCGCGGAACAGGTGACCACCTTCGCCACAGTGGAAGCGCAGCGGACGATTATCGCGAGTGCGCCAGACGTTGCTTTTGCGTGGACGCACCTGAGAAATTCGAGCGGGAGGTGCTTGACGAGTGTATGCAGGGGCTGCTTGGTGCTGACTGGGAGGTGGACAGGCGGCACGACGAGTGACTGCGGCGTAAGTCATGGCCTGTGGTGGCATTTTCGGGAGTGGCTCGGGTGGATTGAGTGCCTGGTTGACCTCTTCCCCAACCATCTGAGAAAGGCTGGATACTTGAGGGGGTGCTGCCGTCGAAAATAGTTTTTGCAGCTCCTCGCGTACGACAGCCCGTATGGTCTCGCGGAGCACGTCAGTGCTAGCAGTGTCCGCGATGGCGGCAGCAATAGGGATGGACGGCCGCTCGCAGTGCTTAGATCGCATCTCTAGAGCCCTCTCAATGGTAGTGGGCTCGGATACAAATTCCCCGATGGTCTTGGGGGAACATCGCACTAATCCAACGAAGATCTGTTCCTTAATTCCCATCATGAGATAGCGAAGTTTTTTTTCTTCGAACATGTTTGGACCAGCGCGACGGAATAGCCTCATCATGTCCTCGAAGTAAATGAGGACGCTCTCGTTAGGGAGCTGAACTCTCGTCTGTAGGAGCAGCTCGGTGCGTTCTTTGCGAAAAACGGTGGTGAAAGCTTGCAGGAACTGGTCCTTGAAGGAACTCCACGTTGTGATAGTAGTCTTATGATTTTCAAACCATGTACGGGCTGCACCGTCGAGCGAAAAAAAAAATACATGCTGCAGTTTCTGGTCGTCGCCCCAGCGATTGTACTGGGCCACTCCAGCGATTGTACTGGGCTACTCGCTCAAATTTATCTAGCCAGTCTTCCGGGTAGTCGCCGGGAAAGGCTTGGAAGATTGGTATCTCCCGCGACTGCTACAACACGAAGGAGGGGGCAGTGGTGTCTACCTGCGTCATTACGGGTGGTTGTGTTGTCTCCGATGGTGGTGCTGGAGCAGATGGTGGCGGCCTCGCAGTACGAGAAAATTGTAGAGGCGCGAATTCGGGATCAAGACTTCGAAGCCGTCGGCTACTCTGATGGGTAGGCGTAATCTCGATGGTAGGAGATCCTTGAGGGCTGGAGTCTCGGCTGGTTGGAGGTGTTCGGAGCATGGGTGTCGTTACCCAGCAGCTCCACCAGATGTCACGGTGTGAAGTCTGATCAGAAGTCACCGCGGGACACAGGAGTTATAGAAGTCACAGTGCGGCAGAAAACTAGCAGGCCCGCTTCAACAGAACTTCAGTTTCTTCGCCTCGAGGAGGCACACGCTCGCGATCAGCGCAGAGGGAAGCTAAAGAATGCAGCGTGTAAATATGACGGTTTATTTTATGTACGTTTTTATTTATAGCTTATAATTATGGGGGTAGTGAAAGGGTGAGTTACATTTATAGATGGCGAGCACATACAGTGACAGTATAAAAAATTAGGAATGAAGAAAAAATAAAGAAAAATAAGAAAAAATACCATACAGAAAGAAAGCAAAGGAACACAGTTGGTTGGTTGGTTGGTTCATAGGAAGGGAAAGGCGCAGTATCTGTCACACTTGCTCTGTGGACACCTGAACCGCGCCGTAAGGGAAGGGATGAAGGTGGGAGTGAAAGTGGATAGAGAGAAAGGGGGGCCAGCAACTGCAAGAAAATTTACAAGCACGTGTTCGTCCTCGCGTGATGAGCCACGAGTTGAGTGTCCGTTCTTTTGGCGTTGTCCTGAGCGAACCACGTATTCGCACACGCAAAAACGCATCCTCATTTTCGATACGGTCTCCGGGACCATAGAACCATTGTCGCAGTAGCCGGCGGAATCAAGGTGTGGGATTCAGGTGCGATTAGAAACGCGGATGTGCCGTCTACCACCCTCGAAAGAGGAGCACTCATGACCGACAGCATGAAGAATCAGGCCCGGTATAAGCAGTCTATTAATTTGACAACTTCCAGCACACCCGTCAGACACGTCTTTGAGTGCAAATGTGGGGGACGATGCAGTCAACGTCACGATGCTTCGTGCGATCGAAGCACGTTAGGTTGAATGAATACAGCCTAAAAAGCTTGAGAGAGTGACGAGAAACATGGAGAGGGCATACTAAAAGAAGAATCAAGGATTAAGAGTGCGAACAGCGGTCGAGTGAAGAGAATGGGCCTAAATGTAAAAAATTAACCCAGAAAACTATAAGAATGAAAAACTATTGATCTTCTCTCCCGCACAGGACAAAGTGGAGGCATACTGCTAAATAATAATTTCTAGGTTGAAGTGTAGATAAGCAAGTTCGCTTCCCTGGCGTTCTCATTTAGTCTAGAGCAAGCTTTCTTGAATTTATAGATAAGGCATGACTCTCCTATTTCTCTTTTGTAGTGGGTGCACGGAAGTTAGATTCTAGGATTGCTATTCTTAGCTTATGGAATTCGTGAAACGGAGTGCTAATATGTCTTGATAGGGGTAGACTGGGCATAGATGTGGCATATTCACGGTAATTGTTAAATTTAATTCTGAAGCGAGTCCCTGGCCAATGCATTGGAGCTGAAAAGTTTGAATCGGTGCAGATATACCACGTTTTAGCTGTCACAGTCAAAGTTGCCTTTGATTTCGATGGAAAAGTCGAGGCTCTTTTTAGGCAGTCGCTGACACAGAAATTTTGGCGCGGACTTGGCAACAAGGCTTGTTACAATTTGCAAAGCCCATTGTCGAAAGTTTGCTCATTTTCAAAGCAATTAGAATGTCCTTTAGATTCCTGCTCCGTCGGTACACAACCCGCGGTAGCTCCGGAAAAACAGATTTGCATCATTCACTTTGCGCCTTAAAATATGGGAAGACATATGGAACGGGTGCAACGTATGTTAAACCTATAGGCTAGCGTGACTAGAATATTTTTTATTTAAATTTGAGTGCCTGAGCATATCTTCGTGGTCCAAACTATCCTATATGCCTTATTGCGTCATTTCTAATTTGCTCGCGATATGTTTGTCGCCGACCGAAAGGCCAGCGTTATCTCGCGGAAGGAGAGCCGCGTGAATTTCCGATTGGACGCTGCTGGTTCCTGGTGTAAGGAACCCCGGGCTATATCATTGGTGCCAGCGTTATCGGATTTCCGAAGCGTATATTCCCCGATATCAGCTCCACATGTTGGGGGCACTGATGGAGAGCGACATCGGCATGCTGAACTCAAGAGCATGAACTCGAGCGCGTGAAAAATTTATTATCGTGGTATTAGAGTCAGAAAATATATATTGTACTGCCATGTGCAAACGCGCAGGCGATGGCTGCTTCCATGGTTGCCTCCGAGGAGGTGACGGCAGTATGAAGAGGTTTTAGGCAACGGCCGTCACCGCTTCTTCAACCGCGCATGCGGCGTCCACCGTTACGGCGCCTTGCGGTGGAGCCTGGAACATCCGTGCATCTTCCGCACATTAGGCTACCTCTTCAAATGGTTATATTCAGAGCCAAGTTTAGACGACAAAAAAGGAAATGTTTGCGATGTGAGCCGGAAGTGCAATGCAAAAGAAAGTATACTGAAGTAAATGTCGCCTTCCCTGCCAATCTCAAAGAAAGTATAAGGAAGCGTCTGTGAAGAAACGAAGAACACCTCTTCAGGAAATTATGAGTTTGCCCATGTATCCTGCAGGGAAGCTGCAATTTCTTGCAAATAAATAATTGACTGACTGATTGACTTCGTCATTAAACCCCGCAGTAACTTCGGACTGTAGAAAAAAATACTATGTGCTACGTAACCTGCCATAACCTGCATGCCAAGGATATCCGTTTCATTCGGACGAACTCGTGATGTTTGTAAAACTTGCATACAATGCCTTTTAAAGTTCGACGCCCACACCGCAGTCGGCGAGTTTGCGCAAGTCCATCACTGAGCTCAATATTTGCGCCTCCCCTAAGCGACTACTAATACAACAGGTACGTAAAAGCAGCGGGAAGATATAACAATAAATATAGCGCTCAAATTAAGTTCTAGAATTTGCAACATGGCAAAAATAATGCTTTTTATTTTGTTTTATTTAAGATACTGCTAATCCCTTCAGGGATTTTTACTGGAGTGAGTTTGTTTTTTGTTTCAGACATGTAGTCGACAAGGCCCCCCCCCCCCCCTCCGCCCACAACATTGTAAAAAAAAAAAAAAATATAAGAACACTGGGAAATATTCAGACAATGTGACAATGCACTGGAAAAAGGAATACAAAGAATACAAAAACGCATCAAATACCATCATCCTTTCACATTTTACATGTTCATGAGATTGCAAAAATACAGAAAGCTCCCGGAGAAAAAAAAAAAGAACATTAGGTCTTGTTTTCTGAAAACACACTTTTGCCAACCATTTCTAAGAATTTCTCAACTGTTGGCTGTGCAGTCACCGTACCGCCTAGGGAGTTCCACTCTCGTACAGCTCGCGGGAAAAAGGAAAACATAAACGTGTTATTTGCACAGAAATATTCTTCTTGTGTGAGCGTATTCTTGTGACGCGTTTCTCTGGCAGTGTTGGAGGTAAGCGGGTAAGTAGCAGTATCGGCCTCTAAATCTGCTAGGTGCAAAAAGCATACAAAATGTTATTCACCGACGTCTTAAGACTAATGCTTAAGCAATAGTAAAAAAGATTATACACTGGCACTGTTCTGAAACGTTGGAACTGCCTAGGGCATAGACGTAAATATTAACGTTGCTAATAGAATAATTCGTCCTTTTGTAGAGAAGGTTCATTTTGGGAACATTTGTTTTCTGTACAATGCAGTCGCGTTAAGCTACATGGCTTAATACATATGAATCAGTGTTTTTAAACGATAATTAAGTGTTAGAGAATCATGTAAAACGAGCGAAATCTGACTATTTCACTACGTTTCGGGAGCCGTGTTTGTAGCGTCCATCCTACATGTACCCGCAGAAGAATTAAGAAACAGTTCGGTGGTGGCACTAAGTCGAAACAAACTACAGAACTGTGACAAAAATACGACAAAATATCCTGTAGTTCCGTCGTAATCATCCGATTTTTCTGTAGCTCTGTAGTACTTTTCTGTAGTTCTGTAGTTTTTCTGTAGTATATTTCTGCTGTCTGTAGTTCTGTAGCACTTTTCTCTTGTAACGACAGAAATCTCTGATGTTACGACAGAATGTCTTGTTGTCCCAACAGGTGTCCCGCCAAAAACCGCACAGAAATTCTGTCGTAACATCAGAAAATTTTCTGTAGTTTTTTCCGACTGGGCAATAGTAGCAAGCGCAATCGGTGGTTGTCCAACTACGGATGCTCACTACACTAGCGAAATCTCTATTTGAAGTAAGCATGGAAACATCTAGATAAATCCCCCAAACGTGAATACAACAATCAGGAGTAAAGTGTAAGCAGGCATGAGGGGCTTCGAGTTAAATCATTCGAAAAGAAGCTCGGTCCGTCTTGCGCCACAATAAAGAGTGAGTAAATCTGTTTAAGGATCTTATGAGAGTAAACAAACAAACAAGAACCGCAAGATAGCTCTGCGCGGTGCAAGCACAGTAACAAGGCCGCATGAAGCCGCTGTTAGCAGCAATACGTAAAGATTACGAAGTGTCATTGCCAATGAAAAGAACACATTCAATACAAATATGCAAAACAAGTAAAAAGGTTACGCATGAATCGAAAACTGCAACCTTGGTATTGAACTTTGTTTATAGTGCACATATATATGAGAACGTGTAGTTCAATGGCGCAACGCCGGGCTCAGATAAAACCCTTTTTTCCTGACAGAGTCCCCTAATATGTGATTGCATAGCATCTTACGCGATTCCAGATGCGAAATGCATATTAGCCGTGCAAGCCGCGTACACTCTTAACTAATCTGGTATAGCAGAGGCAATGGTGCTGTTTTAAAATCAGTACTTAAAAGAAATGCTTGCTAGCTAAAATTAAGTACTTGTTCGTGCGTTTCTAGAGAGCGCTCGAGGCTATCTATTTTAGGCATTATTTCCTTGGATGAGCTAAAACGTTTGAATATGTTTTTCTAGGCAGATATGTTTATACACTGCCGGCCGCCACCAGCTCAAGTGCGGCGCACGGTGAGAATATTTTTTTTTTTATATTGATAAATCGGTCAGTCACTTTCTCTGCAGTTTCAAGCATATATGCGACTGCGGGTTTCTTGTACCAGAACGTAGGTTTTTTGGGGTTTGGTGGTGTATTGTTTCATTCGGAGTTGCAAACCTTATTCTCCTTTGCGCGACTGTTGGAAAATAAAAGAAATAAACATGTTCTGCAGATATATTTTGTTGCTTTTTTAGACCACATTGATTTCCGGTCGATACAGTATCCCTGTAAGCGGCGCTGTATCGCACTCGGCCCGCTCGCACGGGACAGCTCATCTGCTGCCTATTTTTATTGCGAGAGCAATCCTATGCCACGTTTAACCGCTGATCACTGCATGCCGTGTCCGTGTCCCTGTACGTGTCTGTGGTCCTCTGGCAGGAGCTACCAACTTGGGTCTCTCGTTTCACAGGGGACCATTATGTCAGAATCAGCCTTTCAGGACCCTGGCATTCACGTTACCGATATAGGCCACTAAGGCCACGTTCACACGGCTTGGTTAAAGCGGGACTTTATATGTGGGTTGGGGAAGAAGAAGAAGGAGAACGCTGGGTCACCCGCAGCTAATGATTTCGCTCAATATTCGGTTCAGCAGCGTTACACCATTCTAATTGTTTCTGCTTACCGTTCATGAAATCCAAGATATTGTTACGAAGCGGCAAGCCGATGAAGACAGGAGACAGAACATGACCGATGACGATGGTAGATGACGTTTAATGAATGTTCGCGGGCCTAGTGCGAGTGCTCCTGCCCGCGCCACTGCCCGTTTCTTCTTCCTTGTCGTCCGTAACATGACCCGGGGCCACCGAGTGATCGTCCCGATCGTGGACGAGGAAGTTTAGCGATGTTAATGATTTTATGGCATGATGATGGGCGTGTCTGGATGCTTGAAGAAGAAGAGGAAGAAGGAAGAATAGAACGGCTTGCCGGTACGATGTCTGATGCGTGGGTGATCCGCCTCCCTTGGAGCTGTCAACCATCCGTCACCAGAGTCCATGGGACCGACGGCTCGAGGTCACGTCGGGCAGCTTGGGCGGGGGTTGCGTGTTCGTGTCCATCGGTTCCTTCGGGTCATTCGGGTCTTTCGGGTCCTTCGTCTCGGTTCTGATTGGTATGTCTGTTCTCCTTGTCTTCAGGTCCGGGCTGGGGGCTGGGCGGTGGTAGTTGTTCAGGTCTGGGCTTGAAGAGCTGGGGCGAAGCTGCTCAGCGATGTCCCTGGGGCCTCGGTGATGGTCCCGGCTTGAAGATGGCGTCGAGGCTCCAAGGCGAGGATGGGGATACCGTACGCCGCACCTCCAACCAAATGTTACGAAGCGGTAAGCCGATGAAGACAGGAGACAGAACATGACCGATGGCGATGGTAGAGGACGTTTAATGAATGTTCGCGGGCCTAGCGCGAGCGCTCCTGCCCGCGCCACTGCCCGCTTCTTCTTCCTTGTCGTCCGTAACAATATAAATAACAACGCACCAGTCAATTCTTGTCTTCACTAAAGGCATTCGAATCTAGCCGTGCCAGTTGTTGCCATAAATTCTTCAGAAAGCTTTCTGTGAATTCTTTTGCGCACTTTCCTGCTAATCTCAACTACCAGAAGGCAAGTAACCGCTGGAAAAGCGTGCTTTCCGTCATTATCAATGTGTCATAAAATTTCACCCAACGGCTGTAGAGGTGTGTTTGATGACTGCCTTGCTTAGCCTCTGACCCACGTCTAGCGACACAAAAAGTCGCAAAATTCACAATCTTTTGCCTTAAACAGCGATCATCAGCGAAAGTATTTATTTTACCTCTAGACCGCATTTACTATTATCTTCAGTGAACTGTCCATTTGCCCACCCAGCGCGGTGGCGGTACACACGTTTCGTTTTTTCTGCTCATAACGTCGACCAAGTTGCGCACCAAGTGTCATGACTATTGCGTGCGAACAAAATTCGAAGACATTTAAAATTCGTTTTACATATATGGGGTGATATCCCTAACTGGCCTCTACACTGGTCTGCGGAAATATTTGTATATCATTTGTTAACACGGACACTGGATTTTGTTCCTCATCATGAACCACACACTGCCTCTTTATAACTTTGAGTGGACTTGTCTCGGCAGCTTAAGACAATGTTTAGTATTTCGGACAAAATAATCTCAAGTTCGATCTCTACAGCACTCAGTCTTCTTTGCTGTCATTTAGTTTTGGCTGCAATCTTGTGTGAATAAGATTTATTTCAACTTGGCTCCTCAAAATTACAACTGATCTGAAGGTTCACAGGAATCTGATACCTGAGTGGCGTCTGAAGGTTGTAGGAGAGATCTGGTATTTTGAAAGTAAAGTATCGCATTTGAACTGCGACCTCTGTAGGATAGACGGCGAGGGAATGTTGCTGGGACATTTCGACGCTCGCAGCATATCCGCGTTTTAATCGCAAGTCAGAGGTTTTTTGATGACAACCTCCTGTAAAACACAATCGCATCCAAATCAGCTGTCGCTATGAAGGACACGCTTAAGGTAAGTATTGCAAGGTAAGTGCGTCTCCACCGAGAAGACCCCTCAGCTAGGTTTAAATATATTAAGCGTGCATAAAGTAGGCTCTTGAGACGCATTGCACACATTGAATTGCTTGGCCCTTTAGGAGCTAACGTTTGCCATTTTATTCATCTCAGACCTGGACGAGAAAGGCACATGCACAAAGGTTTGTCGTTGTCATTCTGAAGCCTGCGCATTGTAGCTTCGTTTTTAAGTTGCAACAACGTTCCCAGCAGAAAGTGCAACAAAATGCCTTACACTTTTAATTGATGAACATGTAAATTTTCTAACGTAGCATCCCAATAGATGCAATATCGCCATATCTTAATATGTAGAGATTTCATCTGTTGAGCGGGCAGAACTACGCAACATTCTATTTTGAGATCAAGCGCGAACGTTCATGTTTGAATACATGCCGTTGGACCGAAGAGCTAAAGAATGGACATGTGATGTTGTTCTCAGGTTGCTGAACTTCACACAACGCAGCTTATAAAAAGCAGCTTAGGTGGCAGTGCAGAGAAGCTGTGAAGTCGTTGAGGCCTGTTCTCTGGTGCATGCGGGAGATGCAAGAGCTGAGCTTGAAGCCAATCAGAATTAACAGACGAGCTCCTGCATAAAGACGCTGTTGGTACAGATTGGTCGGTAGCTATGATTTGTCGGTGAGAAGACACTCAGAGGCATTTAAACAACGTGCGAATGCTAGTAATCAATGAATGCTCGTTGGCGACCTTGAAAGCCCAAAACTTGATGCGCTAGCTGCAGGACCGGAAGATAACTCAAACAAAATACTAAGAGATCAGTCACGTTTTCTTACTGATGAAATGTCATTGAAATTCTCCTGAAAAATAAAGTGTTTTTATTTCGTTTTCTGGAAATGTCCCTGAGCAAAATAGATGGTGGCCAATGTTTCCGCCTAGTCGACATCGAGGTACTCGCCACAGGTCTCTTTGTCGTACGCCATCACTTCCAGGTCGCAATTCTCTCTGAATTTTTCCTTGCAAATTTCTGGAACAGCATCTTTCACCTCTCTTTTTACAAACAGCGCGCATTCTGTGCAGAAAAAAAGCAAATAGTAGGGTTGCAAATGAAGGTAAGGAACAAAAACAGAACTTGGGGGGCACCTCGTTGCCATTACTTGGGAACATAAGGTAAGAAGTTTGCTTGAAGCAGGTGAGTGGGCCCAAACACACCGTCATAACATGCATATGCCATGTGCTACACTCCTTCCCGCCACACAAATGCACAAGACCTGTCTGCCCATGCACTGCGCAACCGCACATGTCTTTTAAACTGGCTTTTCTCTGTGAATGAACCTTTTAGTCAAACACTGCTCTTCCGCGAAGAAGGTTTGGGGATATCTCTCTCTCCACAATCTTCAATCTGGTACTTGCTAACTATGGTAGGCTGCAGTCACCTCTATCGTGAATCAGGTTTGGCTAGTTGATTATAATGCTTCCCCTACCCTCGAACGACACTTTTTGCTCTCCTAAAGAATTCACCGATGAAATTTCCTTTTCTTCACTTGCTACAATGAACGGTGTGTGAGTAGAAGGCATGTTTATTTGTTTTTTTATTGCTTTTGTTTTCAACTGCTAACATATATATTAGGTTGTGCCGATTTCTCTCCTCTCTGTCCTGAAAGAAGCAACGGGGATTTTTCTTCCGCCCCTTTGCAACCTGCAAATGAGGCAGGTGTCAGGACGCCGTTAGCTCTTCTCTGCACAATTTCAGGAGATAGAAGACAAAGCGGGAAGTGCTGAAAGCCAGAGCTTCCCGCTATTCTCGGTGGCCAGTAATTCAGTCCCCCTCGCTCAGCCTTGGCTTCATGTTGTTTGGCTTGCCGCCCCTTTCAATTCCAGTAGAGGCGCTGTATTCACCTTCGTCGCGCCCCGAAGGTTGTATGATAGTTGTGTGATATTCTATCGAGTGGAGTACAATTGGTTCGTGATGCCTGGCTCAGTTCCCCCTTGACTGTGCTTACCCTCTACGCCACTCGCCCCCGCTCATTACTTTGCCTCGCCCAAATAACTACGCGGATCGCCGGGGACCAGATATCACGAGAGCAAAACAATTCGCGGTTACTGGTGACGCTGGACCGCAGCGATGTCTCTTCAACAGGGTATAATGTCACGAGAGGAGAAGGCGAAGCAGACAGTGGCTAGGGGTGGAGCGCTTGCCAGGCGGCCATCACATTACTCATTCACCTTCAGTATTATTTTAGACTCTTCGCCTTGCCGCACTGTTACAATGGAAGGTGACAGGGTTCTTCATGTGCCAGCTGCCCACCGCCCTATCCCTAGTTTCGGTAGTAGTCCCATGCTCTTTCATACACCTTGGCCGATAAAGTTGGAAGGTGTGGGATTGTGCGTTACGTTATCACATCTCCTGATTGTGGCCTTTATAAACTGAGCGTTGTCAATATCTAGGCGTCGTATTTGAACTCAATGCTTACTCTCTCCTAATTTCACGCTGCGACAAGCAAAATAAGCAGTCACCTGGAAGGCAATGTCTCTTTTCAAGTCTGGTAACTTACCTTCTCTGTCTTTGTAAGGCATAGCGAAAATGACGCAGCTCTTGTAGTCCGAAAAGTAGAAATGAGCGTGGTACTCATGTTCGTAATCTGCAAGGTGGACACAGGTCAAAGTTGTCACGAGCTGAGGTCAGTCAGGTTTTTGTGATAGGCAAAGCAACTCGCAATAGACAGCGATTTCTTGAGTGGCCGCTTTCGCACGTAATTTGGAACAGTAGGACAAGGCTGAAAAATCCTATGTAAGTAGGTGTCCATTACACTGTTGTATTCCACCATTACACCATTGTGAAAAATCAATAAAAACATCCATTACTTCAAAAATATTAATTTAAAACTGAAGTGAACATTATTTTTATTTTTACTCGGTGAATAATGCAGTCCCCAACAGGGTTCATTCAAGAGAGACGCCGCACAGTAACTTTTCACAAACAACAGTATCGAACATACATATTTTGGCCCAAACATGAGGCACTTTATGGCGGATACCAAAAAAAGGCTGGAGAAACCCCTTTTGTTTTTTCTGTGGTTGTTTTTCCCCATTGCCCGCACTTTTACTCTCATGTCAGGCACTGTTCTACAAAAGCTCTCATCGACTTAACATTCTCCCATTCATTTTTTGCTCTCTTTACAGTATCTCGCCTTTAGTTGTAATCTTTAAAATGTGTAAGAAAGCCGGACACGTATTGTTATAATACTGCGCCGGGTTTCCAGCCGTCGCATGGTCCCTGTGGAGGCCGTGCTTGGCCTTGAACAGCCGAGAAGAAGGAGAAGATAACTGGTAACTTACGCTCTCGCGTCGTACTCTTAAACGATGAGCTTAAGTGTCCCCAATAATGTAGACCCTTATACTGATAGGGCGTGATAGGGGAATAATGCAGCAGACAAACTAAGCTTCTAGTTAACCCTAGTTAAGTTGCGATAGCAATGGCGGAAGCTTGTTTCGCCTGCTACATCATTCCCCTATCACGCCCTATCAGTGTAAGGTGCTACATCATTGGGGACACTTAAGCTCATCCTTTGAAAGTATGACACGAGAGTGTGAGTTACCGGTTTTCTTCTCCTTCTTCTCAGCTGTTCAAGGACAAGAACGGCCTCCACCGGCACCATGTGACGGCTCGAAAGCTGGTGCAGTATTGCTATCGCATTAAAATAAGGGGCCATTGGGCGGCCTAGTCGTTTGGGAGGTTATACGTCGTGTGCCTTAAGTTCATGTCGCCTGCCACCTGCCACGCTGTGAAGATGAGGAAAGGAGAGCAAACTGTGCCTCCGTAGGTAATTTGTGTGCATGTGTGTATATATCGACAAGCTCGGATTCCAAGAAAAAAATCGGGGACGCTCAAATATCGCCTTAATGGTAAAAGCGAGAGAGTCTTTAACGCCAAGGTTTCACAGTAGGACTTGTTTTCCATGTTTAAAATAAATGCAAAATGTTCAAAAGAAAATGAAGGCACCATATCGGTCACACTTTCACCGTGAGCATCTAATCTGCGCCTTGGAGGAAGGGAGGAAGGTGGGAGTGAGAGAGAGAAAAAAAAAGAAATGTAGTAGTGATGGACTACGGAGTAATTTTGACTACCTAGGGGTCTTTAACGTGCACTAACGTCGTACAGCACACGGACTCCTTTGCTTTTAGCTTCCACCGAAACGAAGCAGCTGGCTGTCGAGTTCTAATCGGGCTACTCCGGTTCAGTATTTTAAGTCAGTTGTGGGGGAAAAGAAATAACGCAGTAACTGCTTCAGTTATCGGCTGGCACCTATAGTTAGGATGCAAATCGATTTATAGCAATTCAGAGCTGCCGGTGGACATCTCAACTCGCCGTAAGGAAACAGACACCGCCTAAAATACAGGTCTCTATTCCTCCTACCACGTTCTGATGAATTCTGACAAAACCCGAGCCAAAACATGTACAAGGTGACGGCTTTCAACCGGATGAGCTGTACACACAAATGCTAAACCTAGATATCACAAAAGCCTTGTTGACAACAAAGTCTGAAATACAAAGAAGGACTTAAACGCAGTTGCGTATACCGATGCCAACATTCAGACCAAGCTCAGCAAAATAAATATGACTAACAATGTTTAGGTAAAACTGAACATAAGAAAGCATGACGAAGAGAAACTAATTACCACAAATTACGGCGAAAAATTTCTCCGTTTATAAAAAAGAGTCGTTTGATTACATATATGTGGTTTAACGTTCTGTAGCAGCCGATGCTATGAAGGACACCGTAGTGCGGTGTGCCAGGTAATATCAACCACCTTGGTAACGCAACCTGCACTGCCATCGCACAGTACACTACGGCCTTATGCTAAGATCAATCGAAATGGAGCCGCCACAAACGGGTTTATATCTGACTCTCTCGGGTACCCCTGCTCAGCAGTCCCGTGCCTACAAATGAGACGACGCGGCAGGGAATGGTACTACTCACCGATGGCGCCATGTGCATATGATAGGGCTGGCAGACACAACAGATACAGAAAAGAATCACCCAAAGTGTCTTTAAAGTGCGCTATGTCATTATAGACCAAATTTTAGTTAGCTAATGTTTTTTTTATTTTCTCCTATTGAATTCTGTCGATCGCCTCTAAATCTCCTTCCCGATGAGATATCGTAAGCAGTCGCATTTTAAACGCCATGATTGATATTGAAGTAATGCTTTAAGTTATTCCTTTCTTGTGAATCCGCTGTTATGTATTTATATGTCGTTCATGTCGTCGTTTTTGCCTTCAAATTGTCTCGTTCTGCGTCACAGTTCAGTTTTTTTATTGTCTTCTTGATGTCGTATGCTGCTTTCTTAGCCTTTCTGTGCTTTCAGGGCATATTTTCGAATCATATTTATTAGGTTCTCGGTAATGTTGCAAGCGGCGTTTTGCTCTTTTCTATACACACATATTCAGAGGGAATTGTTTTCCTCTTAATATGTATGATTTGATTTTCTGTTTGCAAATCAAAAAGTACTGCTTTAGAAAATACTTCAGGAGCAGTTTACGGATACAAATCTAAAAAAAAAGATTTTTCAGTGTTCACCGCTCTACCTTTGGCAAAAGAAAAATGCAGTCACTCTGGATGAAAACAATTGGCACTGTGAAACTTACCATCGTCAATCGTATATGTACTGGTGTCAAATGTGGGGCCGGCCTTAATATGGTAAGTGACGTTTTTTCTGGAAGCAAACGAGACACAGTGGTCATCTGAGGACAGTTGAGCAAGTGAGGTTTAATATTTTGTATTACTGATCGACGACTATGCTAAGCGTTCCTTGTACACGAATCAGGGTAGATACTTAGTGTTCCGGCGAAATCTTAACAAGCTTCAAAAAATGTGATATGTCCAAACCAACTGAAGGCCATTAGAGGTTTATGTACTAGGCGGCAGTCTCTTGCTGATCATTTGTTTCAAAACTATTAGATATATTTTCCTAATAATTTATTTTTGGCTCCAGGAACAAAATAACAATGTATTTTTTGTAGATTGCTTACACACCAGCTTAGTGAATGGTTTCAAGGAAGTTAAGGCGTCAGAAATTTCGATTATCTCGGATTATTTGTTGTGGAATGCCAGCGCACAGGACACGCGCGTTTTTCTTTTCGTCTACTAAAAGCGGACGCAGCGGCCGGGACAGAACCGTCACCGCCAAGACCTTTACAGACAGCGCACTATATACAGAAGCCTATACGTCACCACTACAGATGGGCGATAAAGGGCCGGCAAATGATGCGGCAAGCGCAGAGCTGAGTTGTGTCCTGCGGTGTCTCGTCACCACTTCACTCATAACCCTGCACGGATATTTTTTGCTGATCCTTTATTGCTCACCCGGTAATCGTGACGTTCCCTGCTGGGAAAGACGGTGATGAAATAGCTTTTTTAAATTCTTGATGGTGATGACTGAATTATCACAACCGAGATCTTAATGAGGCCGTTGCATCGCTTCTCGTCACGGTGAGTGGATGAGCGATAAATCACCAGCCAATGAATCTGCGCGTACGGCCTTGGGTAAAGAGGCGAAAGGACACCATGTGACTTGACTCAGATTCGCGCTTGCACCTTCATTTACTGGTACTTTATCGCCATCTGCTTGTCGCTGCTGGAGTACGCAGGCGCTGTCAAGATCACGACTGAACCCTTGCGCTGAGTGCGCTAACCACTCTGCCACCGATGCGAGAAGTGTTATTTCCTACCTGCTTTCAAAGATAGGCAGAACGAAGCTTTTGTGTGGCAGCGATATTATAGTGCCATAAAATAAACGGGAGTCTTAAACTATAAAGCCATATCGTACGCGACTAATTGAGTTTGAAAAATGCATTTGAGTGCTCTTCTGCAGCAATTTCTATCATATGGAGTAACGCAAAGCACGCTTACATCACGCACACCAACGACGTTATTTTATTTTATCTTCACCTGAAATAAGCAGCCACATACGGGATCGACCTCACCATCTTAGGATGAATGCTGAAGGCAATGACCCAACTGTTGAGTCCCAACCTATTACATGAGACCATTCGGTCCTTATTACGTGAGGCCGATCGGTACGTGTTTACGTGTGGAGGTCATATCTATGATTTCCAAGTTTAGGTGATTGCATCCCCTGCACCCGTTTATTACTTTACGCCTTTCTGCGTCTGAGTTTTGGCAGTTGCGCAAGGTACGACTTACAAAAAGGGAAGCCTTCAATTTCTATTCCTTTTAAACTATCACGATAACCGTTTTCGACTGCAGCAATTCTCGTACCAGATTTCAGCAAGTTAGCCGCAGTTCTGCCTGGTCGTTAGGATATCGAGGTAGAGCATAAATTGAAAAGCGCAGCCAAAGCGACAGCCGAAGAAACAGGCGGAACCGCTGGCTGTGTCTATAGCTCTTAATAATGGATCAGGACTTCGAGCTTCTAGAGTAAAAAAAAAAAAAAATGGGAGGGACACTTTGGACCCCTAAAGTGCGGGGAGGTGAAAGCATTTATAACCCGGATTTTGTTGCGTCGTTCGCGCGATTTTTATTCAACTGTGGATTACTGCTTACGGACTCTTTAAAGCCTGTTAAATGATTTGATGAAGTCTGGCAGTAAAGGTTTCTTAGGCTTATTCACGTATGTCATACTTTCTGCGGAGGAACGCACGCGCAGGCCTACGTTCATTAGCCTGTAAAGGCTTTCGCCTGGCCGTTCCTTGGCGTGACTTCATTGCAGTGCTCATTCAAGTGTGAGATTGGACTTACGGCATCGCTCCAACAGCGCGGCGTTCTCTTAGCCACGTCACATTCTGACACAAGCGCCTGAAGCGTATTCGACGCACATAACGACGCACATAGGTTCTTACCCATCGCGCCACCAATCGCTTCCCACGACTCATCGCGCCGTCGCCCATGACTTCACGTTGTTGTTAGATGCACCATGACGTCAGCTGCGGCGCTCTTCATGGCACCGCGCTGGCATGACGAGGAAAGCTAAGATACGTTTTTCACGTGGTCGGCATGGCTAAGCCTGTATGTTTACTTTATTGCCTGGCTTGGTCGCATATAGCATTTCACCAAAACAAAATAAGCGAAAAGCACAAAAAAGCTATTTACATACGATACCTTCGTGATAAGCCTGCATGGTACTGGCTTCATTACATTGAAAAAAAAAAAAAACGCATGCACAACAAATATCTTGTCTTGACAGCCATTCTGGAGTCTGCTCAGTAGCTTTCTGTATTTCCAAAAAAACAGTCTATGCTTTCCAAAAAGTAAATCCGGGCAGGTCGTGCGTCTTTATCACAATGGCAACCAGCCATTATTGTTCTCCGTATATAGTGGAGGTCCATGATCATAATTAAATCAAAAGATACCCCAACCTCACTTTCTGCGCACGAGTACCGGATACAATACGAGTCTAGCGAAAAAATCACTCTTCAGCGTTCTTTTTAATATATCCCTAAAATAACCCCCTTCCCAACTGGGTAAAATACCCTGGTGTATTGTTTCTGGCTTCCTGCCTTTAAACAGTGCGATCCCCAGGGTATAAATAGCATAATTCCTTCCAAACGTTTTTTCATCGGCAAGGGTCCGCTATGCAATATAAAAAGAAGTTAGTTCATGGCGACCCCAGAATTTTTTTTTATCATCTATAAAACAATTCTGCCTGGGTGTCCGGTATACAAGCCCCTGAACAAGGGCACTGGGAACAATATGTCGGACAAAGAGCAGTGCACATTCATTCGTTTCACTGTTGACAAATAATCGCTTGAAAACTGAGCCGAAAGAAGCCTCACACTTGCTACGACTTATCTGTAAACACCACTAATCTCGGCAGAAAACTCTTCGGTTGCAACAACGTACTCCGCAAACAGCCGCCTCAGACTAACATGGCATACGGTGCTCAAGAAAGAGCTCGTTGTGTCTCTAAAAAAGAAGCGCAAAAATACAAACCATTGAACAGCTGTTCCAAAAACAGTTGCCGCAGTCTCACCCGCCGTCTTTAATCGTCGGAACAGATTGGTCCGACTGCAGCGCTCCCATTCAGACGCCCAGACAAATACCACGAAAGTCCTGTGCAACTTCCGAATGTTTTACCATGAACAGTGCTACATCTCCTTAACGTACCAGAGCTTGCTGATAAAGAACAAGTTTCGAACGGTGGCCCTGGCAAAAATCGATAGGTTTGTCTGTTGCCGCACTTGGTGGTGATTTGAGGGGTAGAAATTTGATTCCTGGTGAAGCCGAAGTTTTTGATTTTTAACTGTGAAATGGTAGGTATTTGAGGCAGCGCCGCACCAAGGATCTCGCGGTATCTCGGGGAATGTCGCTAAGAACTGTGAAGATTACTCGCCTACAATCACTAGTAAGGCCTAAATTAGAATACGCGTCTCCCATTTGGAATCCTCATTGAGGATATCTCATCGATGCACTTGAAGCCCTCCAAAATCGCGCAGCGTATTTCATTCTCTCCCAGTATTCACACGGAGTCAGTGTATACCATCCTTAAATCGCAGTATAAGTTACGAAGTCTTTCTTGCCGGTGCCGCACGCCACCCCATCTCTTTTCCACAAATTTTATTACAGCTCACTCCATACATCTGCTCACCTCCGCCACGCATATCCCATCGCACCAGTCACCCACTTCAAGTCGCTCGTCCACGCGCCCATACTGTAACATTTTCCTCTTCCTTCTTTCCACGAGCCGCGTCAGACTGGAACGACCTATTTCACTCCGTCGCTGCCGTCCTCTGCCATTCATCCTTCAACGCCAACATTGAAATGCGTATATCGTGCAAACATCTGTGCTAAAACTATACTATGTGATGATTACCTGCCACGCCTCTTATGTAATACCCAGAAGGGTCCTTAAATTTAAGGCTAATAAATGAAATTAAATAATAACACTTCACAAGAACGAACAGGCGGACGAGTCATGAGCTGTAAAAGGCTTTCGCCATATTGCATCAAGATAGAATTAGCGCGTAGCTCTTTGTAATGTATTTTACAGGTGTTAAGAATTAGAATTTTGTGTTTGTTTAACGAACCACAGGCCGCTTTGCGCTATTCATTGAAGAGCGGCGAATAAAAATACATATAGCGTCAGCATAAATCAATATGGTGCCATAAGGAACTTTCCAGCATTCGCAATGCAAGGGATGCAAGAGTGGCATTTCATTTTCTTAGCCCTCCACTACAGCTGCGTCATGGACTTAACTGATAAGGCTCTAGTGGAGTGCATAAAAAATACCGTTGACTCAGGCCAATAGCTAGGGGCGACTGGGGAGATGGACTTCTCTCCTGGCGTTCATTGGCTGCTGCCTCAATCAAGTTGTTTCTCTCTCTCTCTCTCAACAGCGGCTACCGCACGAATCGATAATATATTGGAAACTAAACCTAAGCGGGAAAGTGCGACGTTTTAGATCGCCACTAGTTGGATGTAGTTGAACCTTACGGCGAGCTTCCCTTGAGCATCCAGACATAGGTGGCGGTTGGGCCGTTTGGGTCAAATTGTGTTCGTTTGGCGCTTGCACAATCCAGATCGCCATCCAGGTCTGCGTCGAATATGGCGAGGGCGAAAGGAAAGCTCTCGAATACCTGAAAAAAGGATGAAATAATTATCCGAGTTAAAAATAAAAAAAAATGGTTTAGTAATGCTAGTAAACAACATAGAAGTAGCTTGGCGGCTACGGTATCCACAATGATGAAAATAAGTGACGAGTGCTGAGAAGTGTCACAGATGATTGGTTGGTTGCGCATATGCCACGAACATCCTGAAACTTAATTTTAAATTGAGCAGTTCAACATAGAAACACGAGCTATGGGCAACGAGAGAAGCAGAAATAAAGGGCACCTTAATATATTCACAAAAAAAGTGGTTCATGTTGTGTGCTGACATCGCGCAACACACAGATGGTTTAATGGGACTGTATAGAGAGCGGCATGAGGCCGCAGACTGCATTGGCCACCTGTTTGGAACCGCTATCAGCACATTCCAACCTTGTGAGAGGTGGGCAGGGAGAGGCCGTAAAGAGAGCAAATGAGGAACAATTCAGATGCGAGACAATTTTTGGAATGGCGCCAGCGAGATGCAGGACGACTAGCATTCGGGGTTCCCAAGAACGGATGCGATAGAAGGCAACATGGGTTGGTGTGACTCTGGAGGCTGTGGCGAAGCACTTGTTTGAGCGGTAACTCTTCAGTCTTGCCGATAGCCATATGCTCCTTAGGTATACATGGTAACTTCATGAGCAGCGTGCACGCTGTATGAGCTTGTCAGGGCCCTTCACGATTGGTACGGCGTCTCAACCTTTCTCGTAGCAAGGCCGGAGCTTTTGCACTCCAAAGAGCTTCTGAAGCCCTAAACTTCATGAGCCTGTACGGTAAGCAGAGACAGCCGATTCAGCATAAACGGAAACGGTCTGCGCATAACGGATTGAGCATAAACGGTCTGCCCCGGTGTGGTACGTTCAATGGAAGCGGTCTGATGTGAACATGGACTGCTTTACCAATACAAGCGGAAGTGTGCTTATTGCACAGACACGTTGTGGTGCTCCGTGTACATGAGCGTGGCCAGCGCGCTTCATGGCGTTATATCGACGACGTATGGTCCCTTTTTCAGTGCAGAGGTCGAAACACTGCAGCATCTGGTGAAAGGCTGCGAGCAATTCAACCTCGGGCCTAAACGGATTCACTATCGGCCGCACTTGGCTTTGAAGAGACTCGAGACACGACGCTTGAAGTTTAATCAAAGGAAACTAAGGGATTACCAAATGAACAAGAACGTCAAGAAAAAGGAAATAAAAAAGAAATAAAATGAGGTGTTGCTTTCGAGCAGTTCAAAATTTTTCCAAAGTATTCCTCACGAATATTGGTATACATAATTTATACGTGATTCAACCTATGTCGGCATCAAGTATTCATTTTTTATTGCGGGCACCATACACAGGGACAATCCCTCAATCTGTATGTACCAAATACATAAAGGAATGAAGAGCAAATAGGAGGGTTACCAAAGCTGACTTTCCACTCTGTCCACCAATCCTCCCTGTCTCATATGACTCATCGATGATGGCATCAGTGTTGTGTCATTACGTCTAATCACTGGTGCCAGGGTCGCCGATTTTCATTCTTTGCCGCGTGTAGATTTTTTTTTTTGGTTGTCTGTATATTGTTTGCTCCACGGCTATGTTGCCCTTAACCATAAGGCCTTGAAGCTTCTTCTCTTGCTCCCAAATTTCCTTTTCTGCCCAGAGTAACATGCCAGCGAATTCTCTGTTGTTTTTTTTTCAATAAAGAGTCGTTCTCTCAAGCTCCACAGATACTTTTCTTCCGGCGTCTCTCTGCTTTCTTTCAGTAATAAATAGGAAACTAAATAAAACAATTAAGAAAGCAATAGGAAAAGGATTTAAAGCGATAGTCAATATCACACATAAAAGAAAACAAACAGAAAAAAAGCGAAGAAAACATGTACGCTGCGGCAAACAACCTTTTTTTTTATAAATCTGCAGAACTAAAATAGTCATCCGTCGAAGTGCATTGATACTCGTCGCGTATTCGCTTCCAGTGATCGTTTATATTTAATTTTCACCGTTTTTAATTGTTTGCTTACGTTCGCAGCTTTCCGCGTGGACTGCATACGCTTTTTTGTTTCTGCAGAAATAGGGCGCTTCAGTTACCATCCGGGTTCAAATAACTAAGCACTCATGGCCAGAGGATGTAACGTAATGGGAAGGTCATTTCTTTTGCAGCAAAGGCAGTTAGGCTGGCGGTAGACGTAGCGGCTTAGAATTTTGTTGTAACATGGCATGAAATTGATATGAAGATAATAAAGCTAATGAGGGCATGGAAAACCTGTAACAAGATTTCCTTCTTCCTCACCGGTTCACTTCCACGGCCCCCTTCCTCGCAGTGCATTTTCTTGAAATTTGGTTTCAGAATTTATCGCTAGTGTTTATAGTTACAGATTTACTTTCACTTAAGCTGTTCAGCTACCGAGGTTGCACAGTTCATTCTCCCATTTGTAAATTCACTTCTTCCCCTGCAATGATTTCCTGTTACCAATGTGAGTCGCCCTGCATGGTTATATATTTTTATTTTTTTACACATGTTATGTTTACTGTTATGCTTTTGAAAGAAGAGCTTTCTGCTTTTTCTCCTCTTTTATCTCAATTCTTCCGGCAATATCGGGCTTCAATTCTACCCCGGTGCGGCCACTTCCTCGGTTAGTATGCGCAAGTAATCAGGTGAACGTGAAAAAAATTGCGCCATTGGCAGTGAACTGAGAAGTACAGCTTTGCTCACGGTGTAGATTTGTTTTGCTGTTGGTGAGCAGCAATTTACGATAAATGATTTTCAAGATAACCCGCTGTTTAGGCAGCTCTTTTTTTCCGGTCACATTCCCACTCAGCAACCAGACTCACACACCATTACTCTGACGTCTGGGCCGCCAATGGTTTTGTTACTCCTGTTGCTAAGCGCAGTTTAGTGACTTCCATCTCCTCAGATAGCGTCACTTTGACGACACTCCTTCATTCACTAATCCTGATGGTTTGCAATACGGGTATTGCCTCGGCAATAACGGCTAAACTGTGAAACGCCACCGCTAATAAAGAATCCGCGTATGTTAAGTCTGACACCGTACGGTTACATGACGTGATTCGCATTAATCTGTAGTGCAGGTCAGAGGCCATGCGGTTGCGACATCATAAAATACTTGGACCGATCAGAGCGACGATACACACAATGCTGGTGCTCGGTTTGGTTCAATTTTTGTGTGTGTAACAACCCAAAGAAACTCGGGCCATGAGTGAAGCCGTATTGGACGGCTCCGGAAATTTCGACCACCTGGAGTTCTTTTACGTGCACTGACATCGCACATCACACGGGAGTTTCACGTTTCGCCTCTATCGACAAGCGGCCTCCGCGGCCGGGATTCAATCCCACATCCTCGGATGCCGCAGCGGAGCGCCCTAACCACATTGCCACAGCGCCGGACAATACCCGTACTCGGAGTGGGTGATCCTTTTGAGTGCTTCGCAGAACACTAAAGCAACGCTGCTTATTAAGGATTGTTTATAGACATGTATAGCTCTCACTTCGCAATAGAATGTTCAGCGCCATGATTCGCACAGCACTTCCGTTCACACAACATAAACCCACTACGATTAGGCTACTGACAAAAAAAAAATGGTTCTTTAATTTGTTCCATTTTGGCGATATTTTTGTTTTGCGCACACATGCCATTTGGTATACATGACCTTACTGTGCAGATGCAGAGCTGTGTTGTACATATTAGCAAGACAAATATAACGAAATATAAATCGGCTCTTTCCGCGTTATGTCTCACTCTGTGGCCATCCTACAAGCAGTAAATCTCGAACAAGGACTGCAATATGAATTAACATTGCTAGTGAGAGCGCAGCCGTGGCCTAGTGGTTAGAGCGCCCGTCTCGGCTGCGGGAGGTGGTCAGTTCTAAACCCACCGCCAGAGACCCACCTGTAAAAATGGGTACAAGTTTCCCCATCCAAAACTGAAACGTCAGGTCCAGACGAAGCTGCTCATCTGAAGTATTGCAAATCCTAGTAGAACCTCCAAAGTCAAAGTTCGACGCGTACCTTTGATCCTAGCATCTGATATCTAGGCAAACCATGTTCTGCGGAGATGCTCAATGCTTTCAACCTGCTGTGAGCATTGCTCCATGCTACTATAATGTATCTAAATTTTTTTTAGGTTCATATTTGTCGCTCTGTAAAATCGCAACTCTTCTCTGCAATCTTATTGTTCTTCCTGGCGGCAAATGATCAGACTCAGTGATGCAAAGCACTTACATAGCATGCAGAAAGAATATACAGCATCAAAGGAATATAATAGCCTGAGAAGATACGAAAAAATTGTTGACGGTTTAGCTTGATCAAACCTAGCTTGTAAGCGAAAGCTTCTTTACTAATGGGTAACATTACACGTGGTAAAGCATTTTATTCACAGGAGAAGAAACCGGACAAATGAAGTAAGAAGATACGGAAGACAAGAACGAGAAAAAAAGAGTAGGAAAGAAGATGGGGCGCATGCGCTGTTGTGGCTTGCGCTCGGCAGGGTGACCTTGGCTTCCCATGGCGGTGTGAAGCTCTGGCTTCGGAGGTGATTTGTCTTGTCTGAGCCGAATATCATACACCGTCGCACAGCAATGCACATGTTCCAAACGAACGGCATGCAACCATGGTGGAACAGGTGGCGCTCAGATAGCTTCAGGTAGCTTTATAAGTGCGTGTCTCTTTTGTCCCATTTTCGAAGATTGTTATTAGTGTCGCTTTCAGACTACGGGTATGGCGGTTTTACAATAACAGTTAAACCCAAATTTTAAAATTTGACTACTCACAAATAAGCTAAAATATATCGCGAAATGTCACCTCCACTGTCACTTGTACAAGTTCAGGGCTGTGACGTCATGTAACAATATTTCTTGATTGAAGCTTTTAACCTCTTCCTCAGATTGGTGACGTCTGTCTGGCCGCTGCTACTCCACTTCTTATAGCACAAAAAGGAAAGAGAAAAAGAAAACAGCACTAACAACAAAAAGCACGCACCGGTAGCATTCGAGTGTGCCACCATCACTTCGTTTATGAACCCTAATCACGAAAGAAAAGACGTCCTTTAACTTTTTACCTATTAAATGCACGTTTCGTTGGGAAACAAGCATCCCACCGACAAAAGGCCATCATGGTAATGTGCCAACAAGGTAGAAGTCTCCTCAACGCTCGTTCGATGCGCTGGCCTAAGAGCTGCTGCGCCGCGCTTTTTCCGAGCAAGGCGCATCAACAAAAATGCGCATCTGGTCTACGTACGTGAAATGCATCTGCTGAGCCGTGGGTTTTCTCAGACCTGGTGATGTGAACCGCCAGAGACAAGATAGCCAAAAAGGCCACCGCCGAGCTCTGAATCGCCCGCATGATGCTAAGGCAGAAGTCGTGTGCGCCTCAAAAGAGCTCACACCTACCACTATATATGTTATAGCTTGCCAATCTTACAGATATCGAAACAATAAGAATGCAATCGTTGCCGGTCACTGAACTGACAATGTTTCAGTTCACTGCGTTCAATACCTCTCATATAACGGATATCATCGCAGAATGTGACTTTCCGTTTAGGCGCTGCAGTGGGCATATATTGAGGATCAGTAATGGAGACACAAAAGATTGGCAACGCAATAGTGGCGCTGTGTGTTGGACTAAGCGAACTGGATGGGCGGTCAGAAGTCTTGTATCAGGAATGCTTTGCGCATTGACTTTTCTTTCAACCAGCACGCTAAAGCATTGCAGATATGACATTTATAAATAAATTTTCGAGCAGTGCAACCCGTTATTTTGCAACCATGTTTGCTCCTTTTTATTGTGTATCGAGGGTGATATCAGTAGAGAAAGGTAATGATTTTTAGCGCCGCAGGTGGTGAAGTGTTGGGCAAATTAATAACAAGAATACAACAAACAACTCTATTGTAGATGTCTTTTTACGAACGTAACGTTTTGCTCAAATGTGGAAGCCAATTTTTTTGAGAGCCTGATGCCACGGCAGGTAAATTGAAATGTCAGGCGCGTTTGGAAGCACGCACTACAAAGGGATCTTTTTCAGTCCGATTCAGCGTCATGGGTTGTGTCAAAATGCTATTGACAGTTCAATTTGAGGGCATAATAATTTTCGGCCATCGTGGGTTACACTTTGCCGAAGCAACGTGGCAGGATGAATCGGCTCCGTGCATGTTACAGAACAAAGGAAGTGGCACTGATCTATCAATGTCGGAAGCAATCACAATGCGATAGATTGACGTTGTGTGGGGGTAGGAGAAGAATGGGGCCGGCTTAATGAACAGGCCTCGTGGGGTCATTTCCCTGTCTGACTTTTATTCCGAAAGCAATACTACTTTAGGTTTCGAGCGTAGCGCGGCCGGTAGCCACGTCTAATCCACGTGACACTGTGACGTCACACCCTACGTGATACTAGGGTGTGGGCTGGTAGAAGCTGCTAATTTGGGTCTCTCATTTCACATCGGACGGTTATGTCAGAATCAGCCTGCTAGGACACTGGCGTCCACGTTGCCCCTATAAGCCACTAAGGCACGCTCATAGGGCTTGGTTAAAGCGGGGCTTTATATGTGGGCAGAGGAAAAAGAAAAAGAGAAGGAGAAGAACGCTTGGTCACCCGCAACTAATGCTTTCGCTCAACATTTGGTTCAGCAGCGTTGAACCCTAGTATTTTTTTTTATGTCACCTTCAGCCAAATGCGGTCTCCAAGCATTTGAGACCAGGAGAGAAACGCTCAAGGCACGTAGTCACTAAAGCTGTTTCTTAGTTTCAAAGTTTGTGTCAGTCATCTTACCTATATAGCTGTCTCCTGTGATACTGATATTAGAGCGCGAAATGCAGTTGTAAAGGTTCTCCGGTGTACAAATGAACGTATCGTCTTTTCTACGATTCCTCCTGAAATCTTTGCGCTGCTGTATTATGGCTGGTCCCCCGTTAGCCTGTTCCTTACATAACCAAGGCTATTTGTTAACGTTACGTACATCTAAAGAGCCAATCTATCTGTTTTGTTGATACCGATGTAATTGCGTGTCTTTTTTTGTCCGGTAAAACGTACTCATATTGGCTGAAAATGAAAACTGTAATCTTGTGACTCCAGGGCACCTAATCGCTATCTCATCTAAAAAAAATGGCTCGTCTTTATCTCAGTGCCTTTTCAGGGAAGAAAACGTCATCATAAGAAAAGTTATCAGAACGCTGGCGTTTTTACTATCAACTTTAGGAACTGAAAACTAATTCGTAGCCTGGAAGTATTTCTGTTCTTTATCTTCATAATTGGAAGTGTGTAGTAGCAATTACTCATTCCACAAAATACAGCCCTTGCTTGGTGTTTACACACGGCCTTTATTCAATTTTCAGCAAGGAGAAAGTACGTGCGCGCAAGCTAATATCAATCCACCAGAATGAAAGCAAATGTGACGACGCACCACTGAATTTACACTGCTCAGACAATATCTTGTTTAGCTTCAGAGCTTCCATTATTGATCGCTTCTCAGCATTGCCCAGATTTCGTTCAGTTCGTAACCTAAA
Organism: Amblyomma maculatum; assembly: GCA_023969395.1. NCBI lineage: Eukaryota > Metazoa > Arthropoda > Arachnida > Ixodida > Ixodidae > Amblyomma > Amblyomma maculatum. The sequence goes on along the minus strand of JAJIZL010021084.1, from coordinate 632,448 downwards.
TTTGTCTTCAATATCATTCTTTTTTAAAATAGTAAATTCTACGCTCTGCGAATTTGAGATTCCTTTTAGACTGAGATACCTTGGCCTATAAAATATAATGCAAAAATTGTTTTCTTTTATCAGATTACCCACTTTCCTTCGTCGGAGACGCCAATTGCCAACGACGATTCATATCTGACATGCGCAAATGGCAAAGGACATGCGCATCGTCTATCGTTTGGTAGTGAGGACAATAAATGTTCCCTTTGCGCAAGGTTTCATCTTCACAAAAACTGACCGAAATTGAAATCTAAAATGTTCACGCCGATAATTTTTTACTGGCCGAAGATAAGTGAGAATTAGTTGATGTTCGATCAACCTGATAATTGTAGGGAACAGTGCATCCATTATACGGAGGTCGAACGCGTCCCGGCAGTATCTCGCTGCTCGCTTCATTTGATCCACGCTGGCAAACTGTTCTAACACACTCACTTACCATTTAGCACTCGTCTATCGACTGCAGGACAAGAAAACGCTTCATTTCTTATACACAAAGCTTCTTTTCTCAAATTTTGATGTGCAACTTGGTGCTGCCGTTTACCTTTGACAAATCTACTGTACGATTTTTTTACAATGATGAGATTCCCACCTGAAATTAGTCTTGCCTTCTCATGATAGCCAAGTGGTATGGTGAGAAAGCACAATCAAATCGTGGCACGCTGCTAATTATTAACGAGCAAATTTTATCAAGCAAGCGGAAATGTTTAGTAATTGCGCTGAACAGTGTCAAGCATTAGGATCAAGAGTATCAGGCATGTAGATCCAATTATTTTATACCTACAGGGCATTAAATGATTGCCTTCTCAATCTTTTATAAATGTTTATGCTTAACTTGGCACAATTTCTACTCACATTCCAGGCAATGCCAGTACATGCTGTCCTGAAATAACTGAAATAGAGATAAAAAGATCATTTATCATACAGCCGTGATTATCAGCTTCAGTGGTGTGGACATTCTATAGACGTCAAATGTGCAAACCTTTATAGTGGGTCACCTACGGCCGCTGATTTGACCATTTTTTCAGTAAAAGCGTCTGTAAAGAACGGATGTATTATCCGCAGACAAGCGAATGTCACAGTAGTCATAGACTTCAGTCGAAAGATCCTCTATTCGTTGTCTATAGATGCACCAAAATTAGCGTCATTGTAGACTGTAGTGCACAGCAAATCCAACAAAATGCAATGAGAAAAATTATTGAACGTAGACCACAGGCAATTGATAACATTATCTAAAGACGCCAGAAAATAAGTGTTATACCGCTTATCATATTGATACTCTTTAGTCACAAGAAAATGAAGGGTGTTACAAACATTTAGTCTATAGCGATCTGAAGAGAAAAAAAAATGGTCAATAGTATCCTCCACTAACAACGTTCCTGTTAGATGCCGGCGGCCAACTTTGGTGTTTTAGGTATTCCTCAGATAAATTTGGAATTTTCGCCGTGCTCTCAGTGCGGAAGGAGGTGGCCTGTTATAGAGTAAATAAGATTTTGAATTTGCCAATGTCAGGCCATAGTAAGATTTGTATTGGTCTGAGGATTTTAACGTCTCAAAGCGATTAAGGCTATACAAGATGCCATAGTGGAGGGCTCCGCAGTAATTCAGACCACCTGGGGTTCTTTAACGTGCACTGACATCGCACAGAACATGGAAACCTTCGTTTTCACCTTCATCGAAAAGAGGCCGCTGCAGCCGGGATTCGGCCCCGCATAATTGGGCACATTAGTCGAGCGCCTTAACCACTGCACCACGACGGCTGATTTAGTAAGGCACAAAGTTCCTTGCATGAATATAGCATAGTAAGGTATATTCAAAGACTGGAACTTTCCGCGTCTGGCATCATTGGACACACGGTCGTCGTAGTTTGCTGCTGTTTTGCTTGCATTTTACCATTTGGGGCAAAAAACTACCGAAGCTCCCACTAAGTCACCATAGTCGAGGGTATTGCAAGGTTGCGTACAGCGAGCATTACGGTTTCTGATATATGTTAAATATAATGCAAAAGTTTTGAAGACAGTATAAAAGAGAAATTGTTTGTTGACGACTGTGTTATTTATTCAATTGAAAACAATGTATCTTCTCAATTATTGCTCAATGTAAGTCTTTCTAAACTCGGGGATTCGTGTGAACGTAATGGAATGCCAATTAATTTCGCTAAAATTGTTCCCACGCCCATCACCACAAAAAAAAGATTCCCCTTAACTTTACTGATTTATATCAACTGTCATGTTATCAAGAAACCATTTCAGGTAAATATTTTGGCTTGACAATTACCATCAAAATATACAGGGAAGTGCATATTCACAGCGTGAGCATAAATGCTTAAAGTAAGTTATGCTTTTTGCGCAGAAAACTAAAATATGCCCCTTCCATCATTAGGCTTGAGGCTTATCGCATTTTGGTTCGCCCTGCCCACGACTGCGCGGCAATCGTGGGGGAACCGTGCTATGCGAAAGATATTTCCGTGCTGAAGAGGATACAGCGACTCTCAGCCAGAATTAACTTGACAGACTACCGGCGTACGCCATCAGTGACGGAGATGCAGTAGCGGTCTAAGCTGGTACCGCTCTAAGCAAGAAAAGCTGCAGCAAAACTAAACGTCTTGTACTTCTGCCTTGACAAAACAAGTAAATAAAAGATTGAAAAGATATACATTAGTTTCTGCACCATAACTATAGTCATGCCTCAACCATTTTAAAGCCCCTTTCTTGCTAGAAGTAAACTCTAAAAAAGCCTTTCTTCCACGCACAATCGCGTAATGGAACAGTCTGCCATCATCGATTGTTGAATGCGCTGACATTGCTATGTCATTGCTATGCCTGAAGCATTGTGAAATAAATAAATGGTATGCGCATCACGTCAGTGGATGGCCTGTGTGGCGCCTTGGAATGACTGTAACTCGTTTTCGTTACCAGTTTTATATTCCTTTTTTAAAGTATTTTCATTCGGCATTCTAAAACACTGCTTCGTAAGTGGAGAAGGACGCTCTAAGATATTATCACATAGTTATGTATTCAAAATGGTCAAAAGTGTCCACATTGGCCTTTAAAGGAGCATACTAGGCTCGTTTCACTCGTTTGCTTGTTTTATTGTTTGTAATTACGTAGTACGTTTCTATACATGGATGATCACGAGGCATTTGCCTACGACCGCTTATTAATTTATAAACTAAGCTCTTTTCACAGCTATTTTTGTTTCTGTTTCAATGGCAGAGTGTTTGAAATGACATCAAAACATCATAGTGTTCACATTGATTACCAGAAAGTACTGCATTATTACTTTTTTTTGGGTCCTTTTCATACATCACGTCACTTATATGCCACTTTAATACCGTAGCCAACGCTTAGCTGTTGAAACATGAGGAAAATAAAACCGCAGCAGACACAGGACGGAGGCTGGAGACAACACAGGGCGGCGACAACACAGACAACAATCCTATATTGTCTCCAGCCTCCGTCCTGTGTCTGCTGCGGTTTTATTTTCCTTATGTCTCACCAACTGGCCTACACATCTACCCTGCTAAGTTAGCTGTTGAAATGGAGGGAAATGGAAAACAAAATTCAGCTATGTATATATTTATTGGTAGTAGGCGATTAAGATAGGGTCATCCATGTTCAGTAACCTTTTACCCGAAACTGCCAAGAAAATGTACCACGAAAGTTTTGTGTCTATATTTCTTTATTTAAAATCGGCGCTCACCGACGCCGTCTTGACAATGGCTGAATGAAATTGGTAGTAAATTCGGACAGTGTGTGCCGTGTGCAGATGCGCGCCAGTATTGTGGAAGTTTACTGCACTCTTATCTTATTCTAGTGGCCATTGGCGATTCCTGACAGCAGCCAGGTGGACATGATGAACAACCGGATCGAGCTTTTTACCACCCTCAGATAACCCACCGCGCGCTGCTATTGCACACATGGAATCTATTAGTCAAACAGCTGCGCCTGATATTGTTATCGAGCAAGAATCACAAGGTGTGGCTCATCCAGTTGGAAGCAATCTTCCATTCTCATTAATTAAATCGAACGGTGGACATCTTGGCGGCAATCATTCATTACGCTCTCGGTTTACCGTAATGGCCCATGTAGGCGGCAAGATGAAGTGTGCCGACCGTTAGAGCTCACTCGCGCTTTTGTTTCATGACGCAGTGGTGGCGCCACTGTCGAAAACCAGGCTCGTGAATGTTACCGTCCACCGTAACCAGGGTATGCTAGGCATGGCTGATAGCGACTCGCTGAACCCTTTCAAGCGCAAATTAGTTTATTGCGAACAAACTGTATTCCTGTATTACAACTTTATTAGAAAGGGACATAAAAATGTTACAGCGCCAGAAGAACTGAGCCTAAAGCAGTTTGTTACGCTCAGCTCGTTTTTTGCGTACCCTATTTTTGGTAACTACAAATGGTGCTGCTGTACTTCCTCATAATATTTTTTCCTTGAAATGTCCAAGTCAAAATATATTAAAATAGTGCTCAATTTTGATCGTAAATAGAATGATTGAACGGGCGAGCTTGTTTTATAAAGTGATATCTAGCTGAGCTATAGAATGTGCAGTAAACCACTCGCATACAATAATGTTTTTCTCAAAACATCACACACGTGCAAGACAACGTGCCTGTGCGTCGTTCAAAGCGCGCTCCACGTAAGATTTTTGTTTTCGCCCGTCCTCACACCTTGCATTAGCTCTTGCACGGACGATGCCTCGGAGTTTCGAAGCGCGGTGCTCGAGGAGTATTAATTTTACCAGGCCGATATTCGGTCCACACTTTCTGAAAGTAAGAAACACACAAGCAGCGGCATCTTAAATTAAGACATGTGTCTAGTAACTGTAGGGCAACCGAGAGTCAATGCTATCAACTGGACATGGGCCATTTTTCAGTACAACTTCCACTTATACTTGAAGCCACTGCCTCGTCTGGCATTGCCTCATGGAAGTTGCGGTTGTCCTTTTGAGCCTTGCTACGGCGGCAGTTTGTCGAAATCTTCGTCTTTCGTTTAGCGAATATCTTTCTTCACAGCTAAGCAGGAGCATCGGGCAGGGCAGAAGTCAGATCATCCTTCGTTAATCGTGGGTGTAACAATGGGGGGACGAAAACGCTGTTTTATATTACAGTGTTTTTGAACACCGTTCTCCTATGACACATTTGTAGTCTCGTCCGATAAACTGTTCGGGAAAATGGCACTCGCACAAAACGCATTGCAGCCGCAGCCTCTTGACGGCATGCTGAAGAGCAAGCTCCCACTTTTAGAACAGTTCGGGACCTGGCGGCACGAAAAACAACCAAACGTCCAACTTTCGGCATCTTTTTCGCTGATTTTTAGCGAGATTTGTAGACTGGTGCGAAACAAGTTATCTTTTTATATCTTCACTCCAATCACTCCTTATAGAAAGCGCGCAGCGTCTGCGTCGCTACGCCGCTTGCAGGCGTACTCTAACCGACGCGAAACAGACGGTAAAAAGGTAATTCTGTAGTCGGCCAGTTGTTTCAGCGTCAGGTCACAAAACTGTGAGTTTTAGTTTCTATTTCGTGTGAACGTGCCTGCAAAAAATGTTAGTAGACAAAAATTACATTATTAAAGCAAATGATCGAATGCAACAAGCAGCAGACGATGCGTCAACGAGCGTCGGCTGGAAAACAGCACCGCTAGTTTTGTAATAATGACACGGACGTGCGCGGAACTATACGCTTTGTATCTTGCCGGTCGGCACACCTACTTATCCAGCCCCGTACCTCAACCCCGTCCATGTTTTTCGAACGATTGCTTTGCTCAGCTGCGAATACGACAGATTTGTACTTACGGCTTCTGACGCAGCCTGAACAGCAAACCAAACAAGTGATACGATACATTTTGAAAACGTGCTTCGCCAGTGGGAGCTCACGAGCCATTGTCTCCCAAACAATGCGGTACGATTTCATTATTGAGGGCCATCTGGAAAAAAGACAGGAGGCCAGACGCAAGTGGTTGCATCCAGGCCGGGGGTACGCAAGGCTATTTTGGTATCCGTTAGCTCACGGTCCACTGACAAAAACAACAGTCCGGAGCATGTGGACAACGCAGGTAGCCGACTGCTGCCACCTCGTCGGCTAATGAGACAATCACGAGATCAAGCAGCACGTGACCTCTTCTCAGATTTGCCCATCGCCACGATGAGCGAAAATGGCTCATATTTGTCCTAGGCCATCTCGGTAAAAGAAAGGTCATATTGCACAGACCTTCATATTTAGCGCATAAAAGTGTTGAATCGCCTGCTTCTTCGGCAATATTAGTAGAAAAGAAGCCACGCTGCAATGTCCCCGCGAACTAGACTAACAGAAGTAAAACATTTCCGGAACCGTTTGTTGGGTCTTTTACAAGAGCTTTGTTTGCGCCTTCAGCAGCTCTTGTCGTAAAATCTAGTAAAACTAATAATGAGAATAACACCAAAGACCACACGCAGAGGCCGTGCCATGACATAGAGAGTATTATCTCGAGTGGCTGGATTCTGCATGCTGCTGGTGCAACGTCGGAAGCATATCCTGGGAGAGGGTCTTTGCAAAAAGATAGCTAGAGCAGCAATCAGTGCTTCTTTACTACAATAAAATGGAAAATCCAGCAGATATCATTTAATTGATGTCCCGCGGCCGCAGACCAGTAGAGGTGGCACATTTGGTTACACAAGCTGTTAATTGGTAAAGTGGCAACGTTCATGGTCGTATGTCCGGAGGATCATAAGAAACACAACCTGTTTTGTCTAAGAGAGATTCGGTAGCATTATAATGTGGCTGGTGGATTATTTAGTGGGCTCTGAAACCACCTAACACTCCCAAAATTGTACCTCGGCGTATCCAGCTCCCAATACACTGTCAACATTTTGTTTCGCAGCGTGAGATTCAGTAATTACGTTTCCCAAGGTCATGTTTCTAAAATCTAGTCATGTGAGCCGGTTTTGAAATCGAAGCCCAGCGTAGCCATCTCACAGCAACCACGTATATATATACAGGCGATCAGAATAGAACCATACCACGTGAGTACACGAAAGTTGCATAGCAACTATCGACACTCAAACGGCGGTGCTACAAAGCCGCAATTCAGCCCTGTACTTTCGTTTTGCTATATATCGCTCAGTCTGGCAGACATCAAGGTTGGATCCCTGCGTACCAACATTTTATAATATTTGATGGTAAGCCGTTTTTGCGCAGAAAGATGAGATGGTGGCAAACGATTCGGCGTCTCACGGACCACAATATATGTAGTTGAGTAGCATTCACGGGTACTGGCACCGGCGACCATTGTTCTCCCAAACCATACCCCGCGAACGTCTTCAGACAGCCATAGTAGATGCATGGCAATAACGGTAAAAGCTTTTTAAGAATAAAACGACAGTTTCGGAGTATGAAGACCGCGTTATATAGTTAGCCTCTTTAGTCTGGGACACCACATGACGAGGCCCCGTCTCTCACCTGCTTGTGCAGAGCCCATTGGGCGTCCAGTGTGGGGCAGATGAGTAGGGCAGTGCCCCATGCCTTTCAGATAGGAGACGGGAGAAGATTCTGAGTACACACCCACATTATCTCTTATATATCGTAGATCTCTCCACATTGCGGGCAATACCCATCGATGTCGTGACCAAAGTGTTTGAGTACGGCAGCAAAGAGAACAGTTGCTGCCTTCAAGCGCCGCAGAGTTCGCCACTTCGCCCTAATTAGGTTCTTGGCAGAAACCGGGAGGCCTTGGTTGTTGGAGTAATGGTATACTGTATCTCGGAAGTGCTTTGTGTTGCACACATTGTTATCTAAATTAGGGTCGCAGCCTTCATTTACGATATAACGAAGGAATGTACCGAGTATAAGCCTATAAACAATGTTTGTGTGTCAGATTAGTGTAGAATCTATTCACCAGGTGGCATAACTTGTACTTAACCAGATGGCGTTGCGTCTGGTCTACCCTGCCTGGTGTATATAAACAGTGGCACTCCTTTTCTCTGCCACGCGATGATAGAAGCAGAGCTAGGCGCCAGGCTGGGTGCGGCAAGGTTATATCGTCCCTACCGGGCAGCTTCTTATGATCCAGTCTAAGGACTGCTTCACGAGGGCTATCTTTATAATCTATTGCTGCTTCAGCATCAGCTAATATTTTCCCGTCTTTTATACTTGCACTCTTGTGCATGTTTATTCTGAATATCTTGTTCCACTTTGCACAAAGGGACGAAACAGAGCGGTGATAGGTGAGATCATTAAAAAAAGTCAGCAGGCGAGAAAAATCAAGTGGCGAGTCAGATCGAGGTGACTACCATGCTAATTGCATAGTTGAGACACTAGGACTCCAAATAGATTTCATTATGCCCGTTACGCTAGACACTTCATTACTGACAAAAAGCAAAAACAGCACCACGCCTGCAGTACTCGTCCAATCCGTCATAAAAGATTGGGAGTGGCTTAGCTCAGCTCAGTCCGGATAAACGTAGCGGAGCGTTAGGATATATATATAATATGTATTTCAATGGGAACGAAATGCGCATTATATGTCACAATTCTTCTATGGACACCTGATTGCACCATAGCAGAAGGGATGACGATGGTAGTGAAGGCGGAAAGAGAAACAGATGCTGTAGTGGAGTGCTATCAGAGTAATATGACAATTTGGAGTTGTTAACGGGAATTGCCATCGCACAGGAGTCGGGCGCTTCTCCATTTTGACTCCACCAGAAAGCAGTCGCCGGGCGTCGGGATCGAACCTGGCAACTTCGGCACAGCAGTCGGGCATCCTAACCACCGCATCACCGCGGCGGGCAATGACTTGGTTGAGCTTGGTTTTCCGATATGTTATGTTGCATAGTTTAAGCAACTGAGACACAGCCTCTGTTCTTGATTTGTGTAAAGCACGTGTTTGTTTATTGTTATAATTTATCTACATGAAAATTGATCGGTGGCCTGTAAAGCGGATCGCCACCGTCTCAGATTTTGATGCAGAGTATCTAGACGTGATAGTCTCTTTTAGGGGTACGATATCAATGGCGATTCCCCACTGGGTGGCCTGAACTTGAGGATCTAATGCCAAATTAAATTCGAACTGAACCTTCATACACTCACTGAACTTCGCCGCTTCATCCTGCATCGTTGGACGTTCGTCTTCTTGTGGTTCGGTAGCGGCTTTCTTCGCGCTCTTCAGGCGGCTCCGACGATCGCATAGCACCCACCACCGTCGAGAAGACTGCGGCGTACTCGACGCGTCACCTGAATGTCGCGTACGTGGAGGTTCCAGATTCGGTGGATGAATCCACAGTCACTGAGATGGACTCCGTAAGCAGCTACATGCATGTTCAGTTGCGCCGTCTGAAACTTGAGCTAAGTAGAGCACCACCAACAAGTCTGTCACCAAAGAAGGATGCTGAAAATCAAGGGATCTTTTCTGTGGCCTTTCTACCAACAACGGCGACGGCTAATTTGAATGCTATAAAAAGGCAGCACCTGACCCAGTTTTTTAATCAGTTGGTTCAGATGGTTGTAGCCTCCTAAAGAGTAAATGTTAAAATGGCGCTAGCAGCATTCCATTCTTTCCATTTTATATTTGCTAAAGGTACTATTGAATAATGTTTGCTGGCCATAAAACATCCATTGATGATCCGTGTCTCTCACTTGTCCCCGCACCGTTAAACATTTCTGAACGTAGCCAACACTGACTACATCATTGGTAAATAGTAATGCTTGTCTTCTCCTTCGTTAAGTAAGCAAACAGCGACAGATTAACAAAGAAGAGAAAGCAAATAGAGAGCACGACATCACGAAGCCGGCCGGTGTTCGGGAGTGACTGTTCCTACTGGCTCCCTTGACAAAAGGCGGTTGAAGCAGCTCGGCCTGCTCACACGCCGATCAGCTAAGTAATGGGTTGCTAGTCCTGGTTTGTCTTTCCCCTTTGCACCTTTGCGTCTTTGTTTTCTGTTGACCAACGCACGCGATGAAATTGGTAATTTAAGGTAATGTTGGTGCAGTCCCCCGGCCAAGGGCGCTCCCCTTGGTCTGCTTCCCTTATGCCTAATGATCTGCCTTTGGAAGCGTTTCAGAGCTCCGGTGTTCGCAACATCCCTGTGGCACTCGTTCCTAAGGATGGTGGCACCATTAAAATAACCAACCAAGGGGCTGTTTGAGCTGCCCTTCAGAAAACCACTTCCTTCTACGAGGGAATTGCTGAGGTACGGCAATTTGGTCGCGGCGGGACTCGGTGCCATTCACCAGACCTGTCATGTGTAATGTTTGGTCCGAGGTGTGAATTCGTTTCTAAATCGAGAAGAAACCCTTTTGTTTCTCTCCGCAGCAAGCGCTGTTGCCTTCTATCGCTGTAGCCTGGAGGCCAATAATGTTCGTGTGCCGACAGAACGGTAATCGCTACTTTTGCATGTACAGTCTGTCCATCAGAGATTAAAGCGTGGGCTTTGATATTTCGTGTAGATTTTCTACCGTCAAAGCCTCTGCAGTGCAACAACTGCTGGCGTTATGGCTATACTTCTGGTGGTTGCAAGTCCTCTTTGCGATGTTGCAAATCCAGAGATGCCCATAAATCACATTTATGCTCAGATCAAAATGTCAAATGCTGTCTTTGCGGTGAAATTCCCTCCGAACATTCTTTGCAATGTCCTTCTAGAGCTCATGAAATGCACATTCTGGAGATTATTCACCGAAAACGTTGCTCGAGGCGTGAAGGAATTCAAGAAATTAAAGAGAGAGCTCATGCGTATACAGGTGTGTCAGCCCGTTCTGATCATTAGATTCCTCGCTGTCTAAAGACATAGTGATTGCTGTTGAAGCAACCATGACCAAAATGGTTTATAGGATTGTGACAACAGTTACAGAGTGTATATCCAACGTTCTGACAGCTCACAGTTCTCAGGCTGTGCAAACTGCTACAGTTTCGCCTTCGACACCTGGGCATTCATTATCAGTGCAACACTCCTTAGCTACAATGTCTTGCTCGCATAATGAATCTCTTTCCGCATCACCTATGCAAAATTCCGGCAAGTGAGACGAGGCTCATGACGCAGAGATGGTAGGGACAGATACGCGAATCCTAAAACGCAGTGGATCCGCGATGTTTAACCCGTCATCACCTCGTGCTCAGGCCAAATAAAAAAAGCTACAGTTAAGCTCTAAGCAAAAGGATACCATTTTGGGGCAGGCTGTTGCTGCTGCCCGGATTACATAACCATAGGAGCGCTAAAAGAGCTTCAATGGAACTGTAGATCTCTTCTTTCAGCTACTACAGATAAAGTTTATGCTTCTTAAAACAGAATCCACGCATAACTGTTTTGCAAGAAACTTGGCTCACATCTGAAAAACATTTTCATTTACAAAATTATCGATAATTTTGACAAGATCAACAGTCAATAGGTGGTGGGTTACTAATTCTAGTTTCTTCAAAATTTTCTTATAGGGCTAAGATGTCTTATCAATATATTCTACTTTAGGTTCAGAAATATTGGCTTTAGGTTTTGAAATTCCAGGGTTCAATCCGTTTACATTAGCGAATGTTTGTTTCCCGCATAGTGTTAAGGACACCAGATCGCTAGACAACTTAGTAGTTAATTTGGTTATTTTGGCTGGAGACTAATTCGCACCATGTTTCGTGGAGTTACAAGACGGATCCCTGCGGCAAGCCCACGTGGGACTGGCTTTCAAATAATAAACTTTATTGCATGAATTTTGGTGCACCTACATTCGTACATGTTCACAGTCAATCTGTGATAGATTTAACTTTCTCCAGCACTCGTGTTTCTATAGTCAATTGGTTACAGTTGATGGTGGCACCTCTAGCGACCATATGCCTGTTGTTGAGGTTAACTGGCGCTTAACTCCGCTGACCTCTCTGTTCAGGCCATATGTTAATTATAACCAGTTCAATCATATTTGACTTCTTCTCTCCAGTCAGGGGTTAATGCAATGGAAGAGCTAAAATAGCAAAGAAATTATGCCAGGCTATTCCGTTCTGTCGTAAAAAGTTTGAATTTTTGGCGCGTGCATCAAAAGGCAATACATCTACAAGATGTTGGAATGCAGATTGTTCGCGTGATTGTAGAACACAAAATGCTGTTTGAAGAGGCTCCTTCACAACCGGTGCCCCACAAAGTGGCATGATTATAAACTTTTTGCATCTACATTTAAACGCACAGCCGCACAAGCGAAAGATATTTATAATAGTAAGCATTTCAATTTCCTTTCACAATCTAATAACCAATCTAACATTTCGAGTTTTGAAAATCACGGAAAAAGATTCCTGACTCCGAAAATTTACCCTCACATGTTTTGACTACTAAAGAAGCTCTCAAAACAGTATAAAAAATTGCTAAAGTTTTACAAAAGCGTTTTTTTTTTAACACTTCTCAAACCCCTCATGTTTGTAGGTCCAGTAGATAAGGTTAAGGATGTCCCTAAAACTACATTTTTTGAGCTTTCTCTGATTGTAAATACATTGAAAGTTGCTGCTCCTAGCCCTGATGGAGTAACATATCCAAAATGTTAAAGACCCTCGTTGGGGTTTCTCAAATTCCTTGTTAGAGTTGGCAATTACTCAATTAATCATTCTTGAATATCTGGTGATTTGACACAAGCCAAAGTGATTCCTTTACTTAAACATAATGGTGGTGTCTATACCTTGGACATTATCAGGCCAATAACATCAACATCAAAATTGGTAAAATAAATTGAAAGGGTCGTACTCCAACGGGTTTTAGAGTTTGTAGGACAAGAACATTTTCTTAGTCCCTGTAAAATCAGTTTTCGCCCAAAATGCTCAATATGGAAGGCGCATACCGACTTTGCGAGTCGAATTCTCCTTGCGCGGTGCCAGATAATGCATGCTGCATTGGCGACTCTCAATATAGAGAAGGCTCATGATAGTGTAGAGCCCAGAATTTTATCGCAAGGACTACAAATGCTGCGGTTTCCAGAATATTTAATTGCGTGAATATCAGCACTCCTACAAAACAGACAATTTCACTGTTCATTGAATGGTGTGCATTCTGGTACATATACACAAACCAAAAGTGTTCCTCAAGGGGCAGTTCTCTTTCTCCACCTTCTCCAGAGAATCGTTTAGGTGCGAATCATATAGTACACACCATTGGTGATTGGGACCTGACGGAAAGTATGTTTGAACCGTGGTTAAGTGTACTGGGATGCTGTTTTATGACCTGTAACTTGCGAATCCCAGGTATCCCTTAGCGCCAAGCATGGCGTATATTACTTTGCATGATCTGAGGCTAAAAACAGCGCTAACAGAGACTAAGCAGAGAGAGGGACACGACGCTGACTAACAACCATGTTTTATTGCACTTTCGTCGGTTAAATGCCTCTCGTTCATGCAAAAAAAGAAGGAAAGAAAAAGAGGGCAGGCGGGATAGACAAGATAACCACGTGGCATGAGATTATGCCACGTGGTTATCTCTCTCTGTAGCTCTGTATGGTTTTGTTATGGAATATGGCTATATCATATCGCACAGTTGGCCTCATTGCTTATGAGAAGGAGTTGGATAAGGAGTAACTGATATCTCTGGGGCGGCCCTTACCTAATTTGCTGGTATGACTTCGACTGGTGGCCCTGGAAGTTTGATGAGCCTTGGTATCCGCTGGGATAAACCTGCAGAATATTTCTGCACATGTATAGCCTCAGCTCACCTGTATTTAAGTAGGTTGCCCGTGCATTGGTGCTGGACCCCAAGCCGTTCTGTAACCATGTTCTGCGTCCAGGGGTTGGCAAGTGACCATAGGCAGCGCTGATCAAGGGTGGACGTTGTCCGGCACTTACGCCGAGTTGCTGTAGCAACGACTCGGAAGTCCATTATTTTTCCAGGCTTGTTGCCTCATCAATAAGAACTCTGAGAGTGGCCTCAGAAGGCTCAACATTTGTTCCACGTCGATTTCTGGTTACTCTTACCCAGTGGGGTAAGTTCTTTGTTGTCTTCTTGCTGCGGGCGTCTTGGCTGGCTTTATTGGTCTTCTTACGCACCTTTATAGCTGTTGCAAGCAAGGGCAGCAATGAAAATTCGAAAGCTCGCAGAGGACACAGACCTTGTGTGTGCACAAAGACACTTCCAATTTCAAATTTTGTTTTCACTCATTCAATGACTGAAACAAAATTAATCGCACGTTTGGCTTCTCTGCTCCCAACAGCACGTCGCTCAGTCTGAAAACATGTTTTTCCTAAAGTTGAATTGGCAGTTTAATCTGGATATTACAGTTAGATCCTATTTCTGCATCTTTGCATTTCGCCTTTAGCGCCCAAGCAAACCAGAATATGTTTTCCATTGCCCACCAAGGTTGTATTTCTGGCTTCTTTTAAACGTGCCCCGAATGTTCAGTAGAACGCGTGCACGGGGTTTCTCCACAAGGCATGGACAGTTTCCAGCAGTTGTTCGTTAGTGGGGTACGACAGGTGGTTATCTACTGTGCTAAAGAATGTATATATACATGGCCACAGTGTACATTAATGAAACAGGACGCTCTTCATAACTCACGTGCAAAACGCTACTTTCAAGCCCAACTGTGAGGCATTATTTTGAGCGCACGGAGCGCAACCACTGCGACCAAATAAAAATGAGGACGCGTGTCCACAACAGAATTGATCTGCGCACTGTCGAGTGCTTGCGTACACGTGAACATTTCGAACACTGAAACTGCGGTTGTTCAAAATTTGTATGCTTTGTAGCCCAGCTGCCGGGCTCGATCAGCTTGACAGCTATTTTCGCAAAGCAAGCTTGTCTAGGGGAATCTTTAAAACCGCAACTACACTTTCGTGTTCGCCAATGGTAGTTATGAGACTCGAATAAGCAGAAAATGTGTGTCGCAGGCCAGAGACAACGTTCAATAGGACGTGTGATGTCTCAGGATGCCTCTGCCATTTTCAGACGCGTTCAATTTTCGAGCTATACTCCCCGCGCTAGAAATGAAACTGCCCGCTCAATGGATGTCCGTGGTTTTCACGTAATGCGTGCTCTACTTTTCATGCTGGCTGGTACTGTGCCTGAAACATTTGCACAGGTGATAGTTGGAAAGTACACGAATGGGCAATCATAGCAGGCACCATGAGTCATGCGCCCGTATGACAACGAGTTGTTAGGTGCTGCCAACTGGTGTATCTTCCTTTAGGTGCGATGGTTTAAATGTGAGTTCGAAGAAACAACCACCGGCGTAATTATATTCAATGTTAATAACACTAAGTTCAGGTCGCGTATATTGAATTGTGTAGCTTGGTTGATTCTGGGGTTTATGCCCATGTCGATTAGCATTTCAAATATTTGGTAGCTTAAAACATTACGCCAATCAGTATGCTGGAGATAAATGGGGCAAACATTATTGCACCATGGGCAATAATGGGCAATAAAAAATAAGCAGAGAATGATTACAGTATGGGCAATAAAAAATAAGCAGAGAATGATTACAGTGTATGGATAAATGTAACGCCATGCGTGCGCAAACTGCGGCGCCCATTGCGTTCCCGTAGAGAAAAGCATGCAAACGCATTTTTCGGTGGAGCAAATTGGGCATAAGTCTCATGTATGCACAAGACTTCAACCTTCAGCTGCTGACAAAATGAGTGCATTGGGTCTTCTCGCACTTTTGTAAACAATCAACACTTATGGAAACACTTGCACGGTCGCACAGACGGCTGGATGTGCGGACGGACGACCATGTCTAAATTGTTGTCCTCTGCATAAAAAGCATCTAATGCGACGCACCAGCACCATTGCAAAAAGGCCATTAACGCCTTCCAGAAGACCCGGCCTCTGCGGTCGCTTTTCGATCGAGGCGAAAAACAAGGTGGTGGTGGTATAAAGCATTTATTGCACAAGAAGAGGTTGCTTGGGAAGCCGCCCCTAGTGGGCCGCTACCCTTAATGTGGAGTCCTTTATTCCGGGACTCCATTGGTCTGGGCCGCCACACGAGCTCGCTGGACCAGCGCTTGTTGTTCCGCTAGATCCAGGAAGCCGAGAAGGGTCGCCTTCCAATTATTTCGGGTAGGGGAAGAGGTTATGGATAAAAGAGAAGGATTTAGCTGGCATGCCTAGACCATGTGAAAGGTGTCAGCCACCTCTCCACAGAAAGGGCAGAGGCCAGAAAGGAAGAGTCGAAACGTTTGAGTACTGCCGGGCACAGTAGAGTACTAGTAAAAAGTCTAAGCAGTATTCTTTCGCCCGCTTTCCCTAGCCCCTTGAGAGGAGCTGGGTACTGACGGTGCGAATGGGCACAGATTTCTTGAAAAGTTGAGAGAGGAAGGCGCCCGTGTGCTGTGCGATGTCAGTGCACGTTAAAGAACCCCAGGTGGTCGAAATCTCCGGAGCCCTCCACTACGTCGTCTCTCATAGCCTGAGTCGCTTTGGGACGTTAAACCCCACAAAACAAACCAAACCAAACCAAGCCTTCCAGAAGAATTGCAGTTTGGCAATGGCTTCAGACGGCTCGTCGATGCTTGAAATAACAAAATCGCGGATGGCGTTTCATTGAATATCAGCCACATGTATAATTTTACAAACAGACTGCATTTAATTTGAGCTTATCTATCCTCGGAGAAGAAGTTTGTGGCATGTAAGAAAACAGTTTTATTCTTCTGTCTTGCAAAGTTTGACGGGAATAACAGAGGGCTACCTAGTCGTGATGTGGTTGCCGAGGCCTCATTCAGTGGTGTGCCCTCTCATCATGTCTTCTTTCTACATGCCTGACACACATTATTGTGCTCGCTATGGCCTGGAGCAAGCTTGTTAGTAAATTAGAATAGTATAATAGCAACACTAGCAGCAAGGTGGTTTTCAATTCGTTAGGCGAAAATAGAATTGCTTCACCGCAATAGGACATTGCTTCAAAGTACTGCGCCTTAAAAGGACAATCGATTAAGAGAAACGTGTTCCCTCGGCAGCTGTCAAAGGTAACAGAAATTACATGACAGCTGGCTGTCATGTCGGCCAACAGCGCGGAGAAGAGAATTGTATGGCGTGGTTTGAAATTACTTTTCTGCCGTAATGATGCCCTCGCAATCGCAGAAAGAGAGCAATCCCTAATTCTTCCGCTTCACCCCTGTCATAGCTGTTGCAAAATTTACGAAGCGTCCTGTGCACCAGACTGCACTCTCATATTCTCACTTTCTTTCAGGCTGAGTGTAAACTTTATCGATTAAGAGTGCCGCGAAGGTAACTATTATATCAGCGGAACCTCAGGGCAATATCGGGACACAAAACGAAGCGTAACTTAACAAAGCGTGGTAAGGAACATATTCACAGGAACGACAGGACAATGACAAGATAGATGTGAACACGGGACTGGACAAAAAAACTAAAATAAGCCGTTTTATAGCTATAATAGCTCTCATACTGCTATATAAAACGAGAATATAAATCTATTAACGCTTTATTTATGCATCAACTATAAGTACTTGGCAATGACGGTTCAGTGAATTGTGATACTACTTAGCTTAACTGAAGACATTGGCTGCTTGTAGTAACAGTAGTGCTAGTACTCGTAAGGATACAGTATGCACCCAAGAGTGCAAAACAAGACAACGAATGAGGTGCAGTTAGAGAAGGATGCAATGTCGTTTCTTTCTCATCAAATAGCTTACTGATTTCTTACGACGATTCTTAGCGGTACATACAAATACACTTTGGCACCGCAGCAGTGATGAGTGGTTGGGGTGCTCGACTGCTGTGCTCAAGAATGCGGGATGGAATTCCGGCCGTGGCTGCCGCTTTTAGATGGAGTCGAAAAGCACTGTGCCTTACGATGTCAGTACCCGTAAAAGAACCCCAGGTGGTCGAAATTTCCCGAGTCTTCCACTACGGTATCTTTCATAGGCTGAGTCACTTTGGAACGTAAAACCCCTCAAACCAACGAAACAAATGGACATATGTGTGCCTTATACTTTTGTTTGTAGTCACGTGAACATTGTGAACGATGTGCGTTTATGTTCCCGGTATGTATATAAAAGTTGCGTGTGTAAATTAATGAAAAAAAAAGGCGGTTAATAAGATAAATGAAGCGGGGGCAGATTAGGCACAAAGCTCGTTGTTTTCACTGTGCTTCAGGTACTACCCTCTTGATTTCGATGCAGACTATAATGTCGCAATCCTGGTGCCTTTTGCAGCATGCTGGAAGCTGTAGCGCTCAAATCTTCCTTTGTTCATTTTGCTTGCCTTTCTCTCTCTCTCTCCCTCTACAAACTAAAGAAGTACTCCATAATTTCGAGAAACAAGCCTTTAATAGCTGCCGCTTTAAACAACAAACAAAAGTAAAAATTAAAAACGGCTAGGCAGCGCAGATAACCAGCATCGTCACTGAATACATGGTTCCACATCTAGGAACGAGAAACTCCGCATTGGTGTGCGAAAGACGGAAAAAAGTTTCCGTGCGTCAGCACCTGGATATGTAAGAGAAATGTGCTTTGAGGTTCTATATGATCAAGCTATTGAATTTCGAATATAACTGACACACGGCTTAATAATGGACGCTGGCTTGCCTATTACTGACTTCTAATTAACTCTCTCTGGAAATGCCGCCCAAAGCTAGTGCTAGGGTGTTAACATTGCTACGGAGGCTTAACTAAAGGAACATGTGAGCACGTGAGCATCAGGTGCCAAGCTTGTAATGGAGACAAGTAATTATGTGGGAGTCTGTGACAAGACAGGTGCCGCATTTCTGCCAGAGCGCTGTTGCCTTCGCATGTCTGTGTTACCGGTGTCAGAGCGTCACAAAATGAAAAAGGCTAAATTGCCTGCTCTACCACCACATCTTGATTTATAGAGGAATCGATACTTGCCAAATTTTGCACAGCTTTAGTTGTCTGTAGCAAGACCTCGATCGGTCCTCGTGTCTAATGATTGACTGTCGTTTTGCAATATTCAGCGTCCAAGCGTTCTGAAGTTAGAACTTTCGCCGTACATGCTATATGTTGCGGTTGGATGCGCAGAACCTGCGCATTAGGACATCGTGCGTGCTCTCCTTACATCGAGCTCATAGCTGTGCAGCGCGGACCCCTGGCAAGTCATGATGATGTATGCTCTCTTTGTGGTCCTGTTGGCCATCTTGTGTGCCGCTTCATCGGTTGAGGCCAAATTAGGCCCTCCTCGAGGGCCTCAGAAGCTGCACAGAGACGCCGTGGACAGCTTTACTGTGAGTACTTCTTAGCTTAATACCCAGTAGAAGAAGGCGGGAATGCTGATAAATGAGGCTGAAAATGCTTAGCTCCGCTTCACTTCACCAACGTTTCCTGAAATTTGCACACTGCAGTTGGAAACAAGTCTATCAGCCAGCGTCGTTTGATAGACACGTTGTAGATTTTCGTAGACACGTCTGACGTATTTTTATTCACCAGTCACTTTTGGCGATGGAGGCTACGGTGCTGGTAAAAAGCATCGCGATCGAAGGGTTTGCTATTCATCCAAGTGTAGGCAGAGTTTTTAGAGCAGCTCGTCGGTTGAAGTTTATTTCATAGTCATTCCACATGGCTGTCATGCAGCCGAGAGTTGTTGAAGAGGGGCCGAGTGGTTTAAAAAGACTGAGTAAATCTGAACAGTTTACAGTACCTTAGGTGTAGTGAACAAATAGGCGGGGTACGTAACCACTGCTTTCTTTGTACAGGAATGGCAGGGTAGCTCCAAGTCCTAAGAGCTTTCCACTGTAGCTATTTTTCCTTTACTTAGTCCAAGTTTGCCTGGTAAAAAAAGCCAGCACTCCAAATATTCGTGCCGCAACATGTCTCTTGGATTGCAATCGAGGTTTCAATAACAATATATTGATAGTAGCAAGGAATAGTATCTGCACAGGCTAATGTTCCCCTGAATAAAGGAGTGTCCTGCCGTGACCGGAAATTGTGCGCCCACTTTTATTTTGTGTTTCTTTTGTCACAGGCTTTCGAGCATTTCCCGGGCGGAGTGGCCATATGGGACCCTGAGACTGGTGCAATGCTTGAGTGCATTGCGGCAAACCGAACAGAAATCGACCCGGTTACACAGAGTGCAACATTCGTGTGGCTTTTCCCAGAAACGGAGCATTCGCCCAAGTAAGAGTGTTTTTTTTCGGCCATTTTGAATCCTAGACAACTTGACCTGCGCGAAAGATTTGTACCATATGAACTATGTGTTAAGAAGTTCATTCAAATCCGGAGAAATAGCGACAAGCAATGGTTGCTTCTAGGTGAAGTTCGTCTTTGAAGAATTTAATGACACTTATTGTCGCTAGATTTTCCAGAGCCAGCGCTACTATGAGACACATTATATTATGATCATCACAATAATAGTTCGTAATCCTTCCAGATAGCTGCTTCTAGTAACAAATAAAAGAATTAAAGTGGAAAAAATTTGCACGTATCCACTGTCACATAGAAAGTGTTGCGGGAAAACTCTCAAACAAAGTGCGTTTCATATCTGTAGCAGTTCTGTATTAAGAGAAAATATACATCTGGAAACTGGAGCACAGATTATAGTGTGGTTCCTTGGAATGAAGAATATTTTTTTATTTCCGGCATAAGAGTTGCGTTCTCTCTAACTGGCGGTTCAGTCATCGCTGCTTCCATGTGGACAGGTATACTATCCAGAACGTGGATAGTTTCTTAGTCCGCTTAGAGCTCGGAATTGTGCAAGGCTCTCTAGATTTTCACGCCTACGCTCATCACTCGTGATTTCCAGTCACACAGATTTCCAGAAAAATGGTCATTCACCATTTTTTGAACAGCTGATTTTCTTTACTTTTATTAGTGTTCTCGCGATTACCAGATCCAGAGTTAAAGTTTTTCGGGGCGCGGGCTTATTAGGTTTTGCATTCTGCAGTGTTAAACGCCAGCGGTATAAGTAGTGGCACCTAATTAATGGGAATAAATTCAGAATACATAAAATCAGAAGAGCTCCTTATTCAGCAAGCGTTCTAGTAATGTATCATTACTTCCAAATGCAGTGCGTTGTCTGACATTGATATTGTAACCTTCTTTTTTTCCACACAAATATTACGCGTGTATCATCGAGAAGATGCGTTGCGGTAATAAATCCAGCTAGATTGTGAATGGGCACAATAAAGAGTCGTAATGTAATTTTGGTGCTTTAACAAATACATTCACTTAGGGTACAGGTTGTAAAAAGTAGGAACTGGCATACACAGTTTTAACAGTGCGTCCTTTTTATTTTTGTGCAGGCATGAAGTGCCGTTTTATGTCAAGGCCGGCGAGAAAGGAGCCTTTACGTTTACTACACCCGGCGGTAAGTTTAAACATTGCATTGACGAAGAGAAATTGGTATTTCGCTGCTTCATTTATTTGGTTTAACCAGCGCATGCAGTGCTGCACTGCATTGGCGGAGCTGCTCGCCATCGAAGAGGGGTGGTGAAGCTTTCAAAAATCTTAGTTGGCAAACCGACACTGAAAACTAGAATTCTGATAGCGAATAGCACGACATCACAGTAAAAAAACACACATATGTAGTAGCAAGCTTCTTGCTAATAAAGAGAGAAAAATGGCTGGCGGAACTTTGCTCTTCACAAAAAATTAAAATAACCCACCTCACCTACATTCATTTCAATTTCTTAGACAACCATAAAAAAGGTTATTAACAATAATAGTCTTAGGTATATTAATAATACTAATTGTAATGTGAAAGAAGATGTTGGTTTTATAAGCGCTGCAAGCAAAACTGATTTCTTCCATCTGCTGCGCGTCTGTTCCCCTTTCTTCTTCCACCACACTTCACCTCCTAGCGCGCGGCGCAAAACGCACCCCGACAGTGCCTCCCCATCAGGAGATGAAGTCGTACAAGTGAACGGTCTTCCGTCGGAGGGAAAGCTGGAGATTCTTCGTTGGAGAAAAACGGAAAAAGGAGAGAGGACAGCTTGTGAAGGCGACGTGGTGTTGTTGAAATCTGCAGGCTTTAGGCAGTCGAGGGATACAACGGTGTTGCGACCGTTGACGAGCAGGGTATGTTTTGTCGCCCAGCGCGACGACGAGATGGGGTCCAGTATAGAGGTCTGATGTGGGTGGCGGGCACAATCCACTCGTACGAAAACGTAGGCGCTGTCTTTTAAAGCGTGGTGGACAAGATCGACTTGTGCTGGTGAGCGCGTGACCTAGGGGCGGAGGTAAGGGACAGGAGGTTAGTTAGCCGTTCAATGTAAGGTATGGCAGAACAGATGGCGCTCTTGGCAGGGGGGCACACAAATTCTGCTGGTAGATGCAACGATGTGCCATAGACGAGATGAGAAGCCGCACATCCGAGGTCTTCGTTTATGGCAGTACTAATTTCTAAAAGGACGATTGGTAAGGAAGTGGCCCAGTGCTCGCGGAGGGCGCATGCCATGAGCGAAACCTTCAGCTGACGGTGTAGCCTCTCGACAAATCCATTGGCCTGCGGATGGTAAAGTGCAGTCTTGAGACGAGTGATGGAGAGAAGCTGAGTAAAACTGGCGAAGAGTGAGGACTCCATCTGGTGGCCTCTGTCGGTGATGATATCTGCTGGCATGCCAAAACGCGCGATCCACGTGGAAATGAGTGCGGAGGCAACTGTTACCGCGTTGATGTCAGGTATAAGGGTGGCTTCAAGCCAGTGCGTAAACCGGTTAATTATGGTTAGTATATAACGGCAACCGTGCGATGATGAAAATGGCCCTACGCATTCAATTTGAATAACAGACAACCGGGAGTCCGGCGGATGAAAATTTTCCAGGGGGATTATAGTGTGAAATCAATCTTGCACTGCTCACAGGCAAGGCTCAGCCAAGCCCAATTACGAACGTCAGCGTTGAGACCACGCCAGACAAAACGCTCTGGAATTAGGTAATAAGATGCACGAATACCGGTATGAGAAAGGCAGAGAAGATTATTGAAAAGGGCGGGGCGTAACGGCAAGGGAATATAAGGGCGTGTGCGTCCAGTGACAGGGTTCGCATCGCAAATAATGTCGACGCCATAAGATGAACGTCTAGAAAACGTACAGGCGTAAGTACAAGTATGAACAACGTGATGAAAAGAGTGCTTGCAGTTCTTCATTGGGTTCTTGAAGATGAGCCAGATTTTGCAAACTGAAAGTAAGCGTTTTTAGGCAGATACACGGCTGATGGTGTCTGCAGGAAAGTTATGAACGCCTTTGATGTGTCGTATGTGGGTATAAAAGTTAGCTAGGAAAGCAAAATGCCGACTCTCCCTGGGTGAGTAGCTGGTCTTAGATGACAAAAAAGCGATCGTGAATGTTTTGTGGTCAGTAAGATTACAAAATGGCGGCCTTCCAAGAGAAGGACTGAAGTGTTTCACGGCGAAGTTTGCCGCGAGCAGCTCACAGTCGAAAGCAATGTACCGCTGTTCGGAGGTTGAGAGCTTCTTAGAGAAAATTGCCAGAGGACATCATTAACCTTTAAGAAAGTGCTTCAGGACGGTGCCAACGGTGCAGCCTGAAGTATCGACCATGAGGCCCTTATGTGCATAATGGGCCAGGTGAACGAAAAGAGGGGCGAAAGCGAAACGCTTCTTGATGTCAAGAAATGCAGCATTGTCAGCGTCGATCTACGTGAGAACGGGTACCTTTTGTTTGACCAGCCAAAGTAAATTTTTGAGTGGACGAAGCAGAGCACAGCATCGAAGAAAGAAACGCCGTGGCTGCCGCAGTGAGTGTGGGCGGGAGAAATTCATGATTGCTTTGACTTTGTCTGGAAGCGGTTTTATACCGTTGGTGTCGACGAGATGTCCGACGAATGCTAAGGATGGAACGCGAAAAACACTTTTGTCGGTATTAAGAAGGAGTTCGTGTTCGGCAAAACGTTCGAGAGGAGGTGCAGATACGAGACGATGAGAGACGAGTAGGAAATGTATCACAGCAATTACTTGCGATATAATAAGAGCATTTGTAATAGCGCAGTAAATGTTGATAGACGCAATCACAGCCACTGCGGAAATCAGTACTAGCGGTGTTAGCAGCTGCCATGATAATAGTGATTATTAGAGCTAGACTAGAACTAAGACTCTTTTGAACACAAAAAAAAAATATTGGGGATAATTAGGAGGGAAACAAAATCTGGAAAAGCAACTACAAAGAGTAGTCAAAAACAGGCAGATATATTAGAGATTGCACTCTGTTATCAGCTTGCGCATGCATAGGATCGGGCTTTAGACGATCGAATGCAGGAGTGATTGAAGTTTACGCTCAAAAACAATTTTACCAGCACTGTAAAAAAAGCATTCGAGAAGTGCTTTGGTGGCCTTTACAACTAATGGGAGAAGAAAGTACTACACCACGTTTGGACATGCATGATTACAAGACAACGGTTCCTTACCTACTGCTCCAAGATACGTAGACGAGGCTAAAACAGAAGGAGAGACAGATTTATGAAAAATGTTCACAGGGGGACGCTTGAGCATTGGTGGTTACCTTGCTCAGCAAGTGTATTTGCGGACAGATTTCCGCTGAACAGGTGCACGCGTGGTGAGGATATGCCAACCAAATGATCGAAATTACAAAATTAAGTATAAAATAGTGGTGTGAGCACGCAACGTGACGTCCAGAAGAAGCCATTAATGAACTCATGTTGCAGGAAGCGGGATCACTGTTAGCATAATAATTTCCGCATCTCTTTCAGGAACTCATGGGATGCATTCAAAAGTATATATTCGACTTTTCTTAGAAGAGTCGTAATTTTTTCCGTTCAAATATGTAGCGTATTTTCATATCCCCCTGGAATAGTACTACGCATGTTGCTCAGTAAGCATGCGTATTCATCCAATGGACAACTACGCATTGGAGATGTCATTGGAAATAAACAAAAATAAAATGTTCAATTTTATAACCGCGTTTCTGCGCAGCCTGTAATAGATATGGGTCGTCTAAGCTCGCGGGATCAAAATATAAGCCCAATAAGTTGATCTCAGGCAACAACGTTTTGTTACACTAACAATATAATTCCTTGACTTAGTCGGCGTTAATATATTACGATAATGTATGCCGTAATAAATATCGAAGAATACTTTAAACGTTCTTGCCTAAATCCCCCCCTCCCCCCCCCCCCCCCCCTGTTAAACCCGAGGGAAACAGGGAGTATATGTGTATACATATACGGGAGATAGTAGTAGAAGACTTTATTCAGGCGCAACACTTAGGCGCCTAATAAATCGATGGCCTGCTGGACGAGCACGCGCTGTTCATGTCATCTTGGAAGCCAAATACGACTGAAACTTTATATAAGGACAAGTGAATTGAAATTGATGACCTTTCACGAGACTGTCTTGGGTCCACGTAATTAAGGAAATGTGCATCCTCTGTTTGACCAATTGAGCATTTCAGTAGGGTACCGAAAGCTACACTACAGCACAAAACGCACAGTTGACGAAAGTATATATTGTTTATTACAGCTAAATATAGTGAGAGAGCTTTCCTCCCGAATTCATAGAGTGCCAGTTTGTTTTCTCTGCTTGAGGGCTAACTTGCACAACAAGGAAGACTTTTCTATGCGGAGACGCAAAAACAGCGTGTCCGGTCCAAAAAGCGTCGCTGTCACTGTCTCCGCTTGTGCGAAGTGCAAAAAGGACGTAAGTGGCGAAGCGGATTGAGAATGTGTATTCGGATTCGTCGCCACTTGGCCCAGTAGTTTTGAAAGATTTTAAAGTCCTTATGTGAAACACTCTGGTTCTGAGAAAAAATGTGGCGGGGAAAAAATAGGCATGAGATTTGCTATCAGAATTGGCACGCAAACTTTCTCTGCGCAACGTTCAGGGTGGTTCGTGAAAATTCACTTCTAATTTAACGTCCACCTTGTATTCCAATTGGATGCGAGTTTGAGGTAGGGATTCGAGCTGCCGTATACCCCTTTTCGACAGAGTCGAAAAGCAAGGCGCCCATGTGCTGTGCGATGTCAGTGCACGTTAAAGAACCTCAGGTGGTCGAAATTTCCGGAGTCCTCCACAACGGCGTCTCTCATAGCCTGAGTCCCTTTGAGAAGTTAAACCCCACAAACCAATCCAAATCAAACCTTAAGTCTAGGTGCGCCAAGACAAGACAGACACTGTGCCTTCCTTTATTGCGCCTCCATCGAAACGCAGCCGCCGGCGTTTCGATAGAGGCGAAACAGAGGGCGTCCGTGTGCTGCGCGATGTCAGTGCACGTTAAAGATCTCCAGGTGGTCGAACTTACTTCGTAGCGCTCCCCAATACGGCTCCTCCTCTCTTTCCAAGTTCACTCCCACCTTCCTCCCTTCCCTTACGGCGCGGGTCAGGTGCCCCGCCGGGGTGGTGCAGTGTTAAGACGCCCGGCTACTATGCCGTTGTACCCGGGTTCGAACCCGACCTCGGCGGCTGCGTTTCGATGGAGGCGAAACGAAGAGGCGTCCGTGGGCTGTGCGATGTCAGCGCACGTTAAAGATCCCCAGGTGGTCGAAATTACTCCGAAACCCTCCACTACGGCTCCCCTTTCTCTCTTTCCACTTTAACGCCCAACTTCCTCTCTTCCCTTATGGCGCGGTTGAAGTGTCCGCAGAAAACAAGCCCCGCGGGGGTGGTGCAGTGGTACGACGCCCGACTACTGTGCCGGAGTACCCGGGTTCGAACCCGACCTCGGCGGCTGCGTTTCTATGGAGGCGAAACGAAGAGGCGTCCGTGTGCTGTGCGATGTCAGCGCACGTTAAAGATCCCCAGGTGTTCGAAATTACTCCGTAGCCCTCCACTACAGCTCCTCTTTCTCCCTTTCCACTTTCACTCCCACCTTCCTCCCTTCCTTACTGCTCGGTTGCGGTGTCCACAGAAAACAAGTGAGACAGTTACCGCGCCTTTCCCTTCCTATAAATAAATCAGTCCGCAGAAAACAAGTGAGACAGTTACCGCTCCGTTCCCTTCCTATAAATAAATCAGTTCACAGTACAAGTGTGACTGATACTGCACCTTTGCTTTGCTGTGAATCAATTGCTGCTATTATTATCATTATGCATGCTAAAAATCACCAGCTGGCCGAAATTACCCCGTAACCCTCAACTACAGCTCCTCTTTCTCTCTTTCCCCTTTCACTACAATTTTCCTCGTTTCCCTTGCGGCGCGGTTCTGGTGTCCACAGAAAGAAGTTTGACAGATACTGGCCTTTCCTTTCCTGTGAACCAATTTATTATTGTAAAAGATGTTGAAATTTCGCTAGGCTCTGTTGTTAAACGCGTTGTTAAAAATAATAATAAACATCGCTATCGCGTCAGCACTTAAGCGAAGCTTAAGCGTCCTCCTACTTTTCTTATCTAAGAAATTCTTAACATTGATTCAGCCTTATGTAGAAATCCTTTAATCCAGATTACAAATAACTTAGAGCGTAGTATAATAAATACTCGTAGTGCGAAAAAATTTACTTAGGGGCAAAATTATAATTTATTCCCACCACGTAAATTTTTTTTTTCAGTGATATTTATTTTACAATCACTTTTATACTGTAATTTATAGTTTGTAAATTTCACTTGGAAATTATGCTCAGCAACTGTTACCACATTATTTTTGATACCTTTCATAGAAGCCACCTTCCGGTCTTCGCTTCCTCTTAGAAGCGGAGTGGGTCTCATTCATGTCTCCATCGGCCACCTGCGATCTTTGGCAGGTGACAAAAAGTGCACAACATTAAGCCAGAAAAGTAGGTCGATTTGCCTTAAAGGCGGGCCTGCTAATCGTTAAGCAGCAGTTCTACTTTTTGGCGTCGCTTGGCGGCTGCTGGCCTAGAACAAAACAAAAATTAATTCAGTCCCGGCGTCCTAATTCGGCATTCTGCCAAAGCTTGAGGGTTATTTTGCTTTTTAGATATACTGGTGCGAGAAATGTTAATTGCACCATGCACGTGTGTCCAATTGTACGTTCCTGGCTTTTATAACTCACTAAAGGGAATATTCCAGGCAAAAATGCAGCCAGCGGTGCATCTGAGGGCCTGCTAATAATTACATCGAAGGTGCGCTGAGCAGCAGCAGCGGCAGTAGTGCCTGCCCGCTGTTTGCTTACATGATAACGCTGCATTAAAGTGGCACCCGCACCCACGGCCAAAACGCCGCCACAAAGGAAAGGCCCCACTGCGTAATTGGGGGGGGGGGGGGTCCTACCTAAACAAAAATATATTTTATAAGCTGTGCTGTTGCTGCTATTACTTCATTAAGTGCGAGGTACGTATTGTATAAGGAAGTATTCTGGAGCTACGTTTCCCTGATCTTCGTTAAGGAAACATGAATGCTGGAGCTGTGGATGGCCGCAACATATAATTGAGCGGAGATTGTTGGTGTCACAGACCTGTTCTAACTAGTTTTATTTAGAGGACAACAGAGGGTATAAACTGCAGCTGCTGGAATGGTTGAAGCCCGGGTTGTTTCTATGATACGCCTATTTGAGTCTTTTGCTGTCAACTCTCCTCTTTTCGCATGCGGTAGGGATAGCAGTCGTTTAAGACATAATATTTCCTCACGCGGACGGAGAAATTCATAGCGAATGAACTTGTATCACGCGGTTAATGCCAACAGCGTAGAGGTCTCTGGAAGACTGCTAGTTTATCTCCTAGTAAAGTTATAACAACTATAATTCGCAATTATATATCATCATTGTCCACATCATTTCGATAAGATATTTATATACGAAAGCGTTAAATGCGGCATTATTGAGGAAATTCGGTGTCGACGTTGTTGCCGCTCTGTGCGAAACATTACTAGCATGCCTTTGACAGAGGTGTGGCCGGGCAATGGCTGATCGGTGGGTTGTGCCGCAATCCCACGCGAGGTGGCCGGATTGGCAGGAGCTGGAAAACTCGGGAAGTTCATTTCAGCAAGCAGAATGAGGTAGGGATCAAACCTTGGGCTATTTAATATCGACTCAGATACGTTACCCATGACAACCCAGGTACATTCTCATTCTTTGCTTAAGGTAGGGCTTGTAACAACAACCATAACGGGGCGGTATTGCAGAGACTTTAATATCTTGCGAGTGTAAGGTAATGTCCTTGCGATATATATTAGAAGCAAAAATTAGGGTGGAATAAGCTAGTCAAATAGAAAAGTGCATTTACGCAAACGATGATGATCAGAAATGATACACTAATGCTAAGTAGGAACATTAGGGCATTAATTATTTTTAGCAGTTGCAATAAATATACCATGATTTGTGTTTCATATTTATCTTTGCAGATCCTACAGTGGGCCAAGGTCAATATTACTACTCAGACCTCAACTGCCTCCTGTTGAACATTGAATATGAAGGAGAGCGTAAGGCATTCTGTAAAAACGCGTTCTAGAAATAGGTATTATCTGCTCGAAATCAAAAGCGATGAATCTGGGAAGATTGCCATAAGGCTGTTTTTGGTTGTTCTAATGTGTGTTTTTCAAGACACTTTCAAATGGTTATCACTACGGCTTATTATTGTGGACTGAAAATGTATCACAGGGAATATCAGGCAAGATTTAAAAAACAAGTGACCTATTTAGTTACAACAACTGCTACTGGTCTTCCAGTAGAAGTCTACCTTTCGTCCTATCTCTCTCTACTATGCAACAAAGATGTTTATTTACTTCTGCGGGCTGGAAGTTGCGAATGAAGAAAAACAATACAGCTTGGTATTATTTACACAAAAAATGCACTGTGGTTTTCAACGTTTAATCTTGAAAAATATGTATCAGCTGATTCGTCCAACGCTGTCTTTTATATTGAAGTGCCTTCATTGCTTAGGGTTTTGCTAGTGAGCTGGAAATCCCAGGCTCCGTGGTAGCCAAGGTAGCCTTGCTTTGATGCAGGTAAAACACAAGACACCCATGTAATATGCAATGTAGAGCGAAAATTTCGAACTCTCCAAATCAGCCTTTTTCTGCAACCTGATTCCAGAGTCGCTCTGGGATTTCAAACCTTATGAGAGAAACGGGACGTCTTGAGCACGCTGCGAATTGCACGAACGTGACGACGGAGGGGCATAATCGGTATAATTTTTCACGCGACGTGGCATGAAAGTGAAAAGGTGTGTTTTACACAGCTTTCACGCATCGACAGAAAAGGCACTGAAGAAAGAAAATGTTATTTCTGGTTTTATTGGAAGCGAGTATGATAACCTAATAGTTAGAGTTGTAGATAATTGAAAATAATTCTTGTGACGCCTTAGGGGGCTTGATACTGGCAAGGTCGTTTATTCATAAGTACTGCATTTAGGCTTGATTTATTTCTCCATGATATATTAGCGCACTATATAGAGGTCTGTTCCTTCCCGCCAGTAGGATATTGCATTGACATGCGATCTCATACATTGCTTTGCGGGCCGCTTTGAGACATCGGCCACAAAGTAACGGAGAGGATGTCATTGACAACTTAGTTTTTTGAATAATTAGGGTCTCTCAGTGTGTTAAACAGAAAGATTTGTGCAAGTAGTTTGCCTGCCTATTGATCTGCCTAATCGCTAACCGAATCAGGCCAACCTTACACATTAATCAAGCAAATAATCAAACAGGGTTTTAGGAAAGGGTGCTCTACTATCGATCATATCCATGCCATCAATTACATGATAGAAAAATGCTCAGAATAGAACAAACACTTACACATAGCATTGATTGATTACGAAAAAGCATTTGACTCAGTAAAAACATCGGCAGTCATGCAGGCATTGTGTATTCAGGGTGTACACGAGCCGTATGTGAAATTACTTGAATATATATAGTGGCTGCACAGCAACCGTTGTTCTGCATGAAGAAAATAACAAAACTCCCATAAATATAGGTCTTAGGCAAGGAGACAGGATCGCCTCAGTACTGTTCACAGCAAGTATTGAGAGACATGGAATGGGAACAGTTAGGAATAAGGGGGGATAGAGAATACCTCAGTAATCTGCGATTCGCTGATAATGCCTTGCTAATTAACTAAGGGGATGAATTACAATGAATGATTGATGACCTAGACCCAAAACGCAGAAAGGTAGGCATAAAATTCAATATCCAGAAGATAATGTTCAATAGCCTTGGGAAGGGACAGCAATTTACGTTAGGTAGCGAAATACTGGAAGTAGTAGGCGAATATGTCTACTTAGGACAGGTAGTAACCGCAGATCCGGACCATTAAAGAGAAATAACCAGGAGAATAAGATTGGGATGGAGTGCATTTGGAAAATGCACTCCATAGTAGGGGCCTTTGAGGTACAATAAATAAATAAATTGTGACTAGCAGCTTACCGGTATAGCTCAAAGAGGAAGGTATAGAAAAGTTGTATCTTAACTGTACTCGCCTATGGGGCTGAAATGTGGAGGCTAACGAAGAAGGTTCTACTTACGTTGAGGACAACGCAGAGGGGTATGGAACAAAAGATGTTAGGGGTAACGTTAAGAGATAGGAAGCGTGTAGTGTGGGTCAGGGAAATAACTCAAGTTACCGACATTCTAGTGGAAATTAAGAAGGAAAACTGGGCATGGGCAGCACATGTAGTGAGAAGAGAGAATAATCAATTAGGTTAACAAACTGGATTCTAAGGGAAGGAAAGCGTAGCAGGGGGCGGCAGAAACTAAGGTGGGTTGATGAGGTTAAGAAGCTCGCAGGGATGAAGTGGATGCAGTTAGCACAGCACTGGGTAAATTGGAGGAATATGGGAGAGGTCTTCGCCCTGTAGTGAGTATAATCATCTGCTGATAATGACGATGTAATTATGATTCCATTCTACTAAATTGGGCTAATCGTTCAACGTCAAGCCACATCTAGCTGGATTGCTTATAGCGAGTACGAATGCGCTAACCTAATTGTTGTTCTTATTTCGTCACCTGTAATTAGTTAAATGCGTTTGATTTTAGCCTAAAAGGTGGACCTATCATTCGCTGAAACGGCACCGATGATTAGACTCGAAAATCGAATGCTAAACCACGTAAAATCTATTTAAAACTATTTGTGATTGCGATACGGCGTTATCAGCGCAATGCAGGCCTCAACGATATGATTTTCGACGCGAATACAAACGAACAGCCACCAGCGATTGAAGAAAAGTGCCGTCCGATATTTCAAAACAAAAAATATATTTATGCCCAGTTCACTTGCTCGTCTTGAACGAATGGCACCGTTGTAAATTTCTTCGCCCCCGCTGTGCCTCTCCGATTGCGTTTTGAATGCACAATAGCCTGACTGCAACGCCGCTCGCAAACAAAAAAACAGTGATACGTACATTGATGACTTGTCGGTTATTATTTATCGCTTAATCCTTAAAAAAAAAGGCTATAACCAAACAGAGAAAGTCGCTCATTCGTTCCTCAAAAGGCAATCCTGTCACCGCAATCCTCTAACATTGAGCCGCTTACCAGTTCCGGTTTTCCTCCGCCAGATGAGAGTACGTTTGCATAAGGCTTATAGCTTTGGGACGGCGCAAATGGGCTGTGGGTGTACGGTTTAACTCCACGTCCCTACAATGTTCAGTGCAAGCTCTGAATGTAGCGTGTATCGGTCAGCTACTGATTGAAAGCACTCTTCACACTGTATCGGGCATGAAACGTTCTTGATGTATCAAAACATGTGCGGTGTGTGTGTACCCTCAACTAGTCGCCCTAAAAAATATTACCTTCACGAATGGCTCGAAACTTCTGTTGGTCAATATGACGTATTGCAGAAGCGATGTGCATTCCAAACTGTCACTTCCCGATCGCACGCTTTCCCTTGCAAATTTTGGTTGCGCTGTGTATTTGGAGCACCGCGGAATATCTGGAACTATGAATAAACTACACCGCTCATACTGTAATTAGGGAAGTGTTTCTCCATTAGCCAAGTTCTATCAAGACGCTTTTCATGGGTAGCAACCGACTTGCTCTTAGAGAGATATTAACGTGTTAGGATTATCGGCCCCGTTGACTGAAAATCAGGCATGTGTGGCCTTCCGACGCCTGATAGTGTCTGGCCTTGTGAGCGAAAAATCAAGAGCTTCGCGCTGCTCGGTGGCAGCTAGCACCATAAATGGACTAGCCTAAACTGTACGTAGAGTGTCCTGGCATCCCGTTTGGCAGGAGCTGCCGAATCGAATCTCTCCTTATATGGGAGGGTAATATTAGAATTAACCTGCCAGGACCATGGCATTCACGTTACACCTGGACTACGCAGGCCGGCTAAAACTGCACCAATAAAACATGGCTTTATATATGGGCTGGCAGCTTACACTTTGGCGTCTTAACCTTAAAGGAGAGCTTAATTGTGCCGTATAAATTTTAAATTGATTATAGCCTTGTTCATTGACATATAAGCTACCGGCAACGCTAGATCGTATCCTGCCTTTCAGCGGATAGTTCGAACATTGAGGCGCATAGAAAATGTGAATGCATTTATGCTTTCTGCCGTAATTTGTGCTCCACAAGCCCCAGTGGAAACAATTTTACCCAGTCGAAAAAAACTACAGAACTGTGTCAAAAATACGACAAAATATCCTGCAGTTCTGTCGTAACCATCAGACTTTTCTGTAGTTCTGTAGTGTTTCTGTTGTATATTTTTGTTGTCTGTAGTTCTGTAGCACTTTTCTGTTGTAACTACAGAAATTTCTGATGTTACCACAGAATGTTCTGTTGTCACAACAGGTTTCCCGTCAAACACCGCACAGAAATTCTGTCGTAACATCACAAAAGTTTCTGTACTTTTTTCCGACTGGGTATCATTATATTCTTGCCATGAATGCGAGAAAAAGGCACCTATAAACGCTACAAGAATTTTTAGACCTAACTAGACGCATATATAAGTGGGGAGAAGACGCCGCAAAAAGCTGCTTAAGGAGGTGCCATTCGCTAGGTATCATGTCAAGGGCGGCACCGGAGGCGGCTGCGTGGCGTCATTACTCTACGTGAAATTTGCGAATAGTTTCTCAGCTTTAAGCTATTTGGTTTTCACAAATACTCCAAGAATGAAGTGTTTATATGGTTTTCCATCACATGAGAGATAATGCAGCTTGCTCTCTCAAGTTTTTTTTTTTTTTTTGTCTTATGTTTCTAAAACAGTCTACTGTTTAGAAACGCGAGCTCAGTTGTACTGCTTTATCGTCAGAGATGTTTCCACATAGTCTACCATATTTTTCATAATAACGAGACATCAAGTTGCATAGGATGTTGCACCTTTTTGACACAGAAAGGCACTAACCGTAGATTAAACAATTCAACCGCTCTTGACGTTTTAGTACAGAATTACGCTTGTTCCTATATCCAAACCGAGAACGTCGAGTTGACACTCATCACAGACATATGACGAGGGTGGCAAAAAAAATGTTTTTTTTTTGTTCTGTCATAACAGCAGAATTGTGTATATATTCGTAATACATTCCTGTAGTCAGCTGTTGTATCGTATTTCTCTTTTGTTTCTATTCGAAATTTCGATGTTCATACTGGAATTCCGTTATCGCGCAATTGCATTTAATAGCGTGCTCTTTGGTATCTCACCCATATACCATGGGCTTTGGCCAGAACAAGTAGAGGGGCAGCACCAGAGTTCACTGAGCAGCTGCGCTGTCGCTCAGAACAAAGAAAACTCTGGTAATTAAGAGCTTAAGCGTTTATTGCAAAGTAAGCTTTATTACAAAACACTGCACTAATCCCGAGATTCTAGTAGAACACATACAGCCCTCCTGTAGTACCAGAAAACTGTGCTGCGGCGCCATGCGTGGGAGACAAACTCTATTCACTCTTTCATGGTGGTGCTCAGGGTGATGGGCCGCTGTACGAGGCGCGCAGTCACACCTCTCAGGACGCGACGCGACTGAGTGCAAAGCCTTGCATTGAGTGCTTGTAAATGAGTTGTTGGGGCTACGTTTGAATCTCCAGAATTAAGTTTACTGAGCATTGTTTGGAATGTTCGAGCGCCACCATTCGTCCAGCTTCCTCTGTTATAAGTGTCCTGACGGGTCAATGTGAAATTTAAAGATCACAAATGCATGGAGCTTACATCTGACTGTGCACTTATATTCGCACAATGTATAATGTTGGCTGTGACTTTGGTGCTCAGAATAGAATGCATTTTCATCTGCGACTACGTCTTGATGAATGATTTGCAAGAAAAGGCTAAGAGCATGGGTAGGCGTTTAATGATCTTTACCATGGTTTGTTTCACTCTGATTATTCAGAATGCATCCTGTGGGTCGTAACGGCACTCAAGGATTCAGTTCCCCAAGTTTGCATCGACCATTTTGTAGACGTCTGCGGCGCAGAGGTACCACAGCACAGCAGAGACCTCTGTTTCGATGGCGAGGGAGACTACTAGTCACTCCGAATACTGATACAGAGGAGAAATACACGAAAGCAATAAAAGATTCCCTCAAAGAAATTAAAAAAAAGTTGTGTCTGCTTTGTGTTCCAGCTTGGCAAATTAGTGTGCGAAGGGGGAGGGAGGGGTATGACTGCTCGCTTATCGGCTACAAGATAGCTGCAATGTGCTATGCGAAGCAATATGGACACTGTACAATAAAAATATGTGACGTTTGATTTTATATTTCAAGCAAGCACAAAAAAGACGCCGCCATCGTCTGAAAGACGTTGAGGTAACTTGCGTAAGGTCTTTGGCTTGCTAGATGTGATTAACGACGTTATCAATCATTTGCCATCATAGGCCGACATCTTGGATTTAAAAGTCATGCCACCCATCAATCATCAGTTGGATATATCAGTGACATCAGCAATGAATCATCAATTGGGTTGCTAGTGATTTACATGAGGGCCGCCACCTTTTATCGGTGATGTCATCAATTGGCGGGCCTCTTAGATATATCGGTAATGTAACCAATCAGTCACCAACTGGACATAGATGGGAATGTTTAGACAGTGATTAAAGAGAGGTAATCGATCAACTGAAGTCTGAAAAATTCCAAGAGAACTGCACAACCTGCAGCGCAACAACGCGAAAGCTTGGCTGCGTTTCGATGGTAGCCTTCCTTCTCCGCGAGGTCTGCAGCACTTTAGCACACTAGCATCGGACTAGGTTCTGAGGACCTAGTCCGATGGTAGACCACTCCAAACCGGGAAAGGAGAAGGGTGGCAGTTCCTGGCCCTACCGGGCTGGGACTAGGGGGCCTCAACACCAGCGCCGCCATAGCGCTACATC
The DNA here is from genome assembly GCA_023969395.1 of Amblyomma maculatum. Classification (NCBI taxonomy): domain Eukaryota; kingdom Metazoa; phylum Arthropoda; class Arachnida; order Ixodida; family Ixodidae; genus Amblyomma; species Amblyomma maculatum. The sequence continues at coordinate 596,421 of JAJIZL010021084.1, read as the reverse complement.
GGGGCACCCTAGCTGGGACAGTAGGTCAACGCCACTTGCGGCAGGGGCTAACCAGCCATTGAATTTTATCGGTTGTAGGCCGTCATTGCACCCGCCACCGCTTAGGTGGTGGACGACCACTGTTTCGACGCTCGTCTTTCTCTTCCTCTTCTTTTTCCTTTCTTCTCTGTTTTCTCTTCTGTCTGCACGAGGCAACGGAGGTGGCTCAGCTACAAAGCCAGAAGCTGGCCCGTGTATTTCCTTTTCTTTCTTCCTACAACCACAACAATAACAACCACCACTCCGAACCGGGCTGCCGATATTATGGACCACAGGAACATGAACGTTTGAGTGTAGTGGGGACAGAGGGGCCCATGACTTTCATGACCCAAAATACTATGATTCAATAAACATTTTTACTACTGCTACTGTTTGCCCACCCCGTGGCGATGGTGCAGCGATGTACGATGGAGGCCCAGGTGCAGATGTTTTAAAAAAAGTAAAAAGAATGCAGGTGACGCCAGGAGCAAAAACCCTCTTTTTTAAATTGCACACCGGAACCTTGCCGGTGAAAACATTTTTGGACAAAAAGGGATTATTCATACCCTGGGGATCACACTGATTAATATGCAGGAAGCCAGAAACCATAGACCATGTTTTTTTACACTGTTTGGAAGGAGTATACTTTTGGGACGTATTGCAGAGAACATTCATGAAAGATTTTCCGCTAGACCCGCATGGCATTCGGTACTTATGCGTTGAAAGTGAGGATGGGGTACCATTTGATTTAATTATGCTCATGGGCCTCCACTGTATATGGCGCTCAAGAAGGGCGGGTTACCACTGCGATAAAAAAGATGCACGGCCTGCCAGAATTTATTTTCGGGAAAGCGTGGACAGGTATTTGGCAATCCAGATAGCTACAGCATAACCTCCCGAGTGGCTCTCAAGGCTAGAGCCTTTGTTGTGTATCCGTGAATTTTAGCGTGTCATATGTAAATAGCATCTGTAAATAGCATTTGAGTGATTTTTTGTATATTTGGTTCTCGTGTCAAGACCAGGCAATAAAGAAAAAAAAGCGGCGATGGTGCAGCGCTAAGACGCCTGACTACTGTGCCGGAGTACCCGAGTTCGATCCCGCCCGATGCGGCTACGTTTTGATGCAGGTGAAACGAAAAAACACCCATGTGCTGTGTGATGTCAGTGCACGTCGAATACGCCTAAGGTGATCAAAATTACTCAAGAGAACTCTACTGCGGTACCCATTCTCTCTTTCCGCTTTCACTTCCACCTCCTTCCCTTCCCTTACGGTGGGGTACAGGTGTCGACAGAACAAGTGTGAAAGATACGGCACCTTTCTTTTCCTGTGAACAAATTATTATTTCTTATTACTAGTCTCTGCAAAACTCCGTGATAGTTTCTCAATGACCAAAATTAGCAGAATGAAAGTTACGGGGGACTTTAGCAATTAAAGTAATGGAAGGCGAAAGCCCGAGTTTCGTATTCTGCTACGCAACTTGCACTAATTAGGAATGCAAAAATCAAGTATTTCTTATACATTACGTAATCACTTATATAGTCACTGAGTAGACAATAAATACTAATTATTCAACAATGAGGTAATATAAAATAGTCAATTATTCCTCGGTGAATTATAATTATTTATTAATTAGATAATAATCAGTGATTGATAATTGATTGACATATGGCCATATAAGGCATGCATTCTGGAATACTGTGGTGGTGATTTGTGATTGGTCAAGGCCTCTATGATATCATCACGCTTCGGCAAATCAGAGGCGCCGCAAAAGCGGCACGCATTTTGCCCTCGACAGCATGAGCCACTGCCGCAAAAGCGGCACGCATTTTGCCCTCGACAGCATGAGCCATTAAAGGCTTTCGCCTCAAACGTTTCGCGATAAAGCGCTGTCGCGGATGCTGTTAAAAAGACGCTTAAGTATCCAAATTTTTTTTTGCGAATCGCGCAACGTGTGGTGAAAAACTCTGACTTTACGTAGCTTCGTATGTGGTGCAGAATGAATCGGTTAATTTTAGCCACCTCATGTGCATTTGGGAATCAACTCCAGAAAAAAAAAATTACTGCGTCGCTGAAAACATAGTGTAAGTGGTTGTATCGTGTTTATGCCTGAACTAGTACTAAGCTATAATCATTTATCGTTAGTTATTGTGGCTAGTGCACGCTTTCGTGCTCTCATGAAGTGCGTATTTCATTCCTATGCATCTTACACAAATAAAGCAAGCACTTTCTGTGAGTTCTCAAAAGTTCCTATGTGTGTGGAAGACAATAAATTCACTCTGCTCTATATCGGTTAGCTTAATTCCGCCTCATTTCCAGTGCCACGCAGAGTACGATAGGGGTGCCCGTTGATGCATTACTTTTCGTGCTGGCGTTAGACCTCCTTATCCGCAGAGTTTCAAGTACCCCCTATATTCGTGGGTTTTCCATGACCGGGAAGGAATCGATTGCCGTGTCGGCGTATGCCGACATGTCCTTGTTGCTTCGCGACGCCGACTGCATGAGCAGCTTTATGCTGATTTTTCAGAATTACACTTGTCTTAGCGGAGCATAGCTAAACGCGGACAAGAGCAAAGCTCTTCGGTTCGGTCTATATAACGATGCGCTCCCCATACGCATCCCGTTTTGTACAGGGTGTTAAAGTTCTATGTATCCTCTTTGAGGAGGTGGAGTGCCCACACGAGTGTGGGACGAGGCTATCTCTAGGACAACCAGCGCCAAAGTGAAATTGGTTAAGACTCAGGCGTGCGGCTTCGCCTATTACAGTCATGCCTAGCCGAGTATAACAGGCTGCTTAGCAACCATCATCGGCGCTTATATTTGGGATGGTGGCACCGCGCTCATCACACACCACATATGCCACTTGTTGACCTCTTGAGGGGGACTGGGGCTGCCGTGTGTTGCGATAGTAGCCCGCACCCTAGGTACCAAACTTGTGGTAACAATCGTGCATGATGAATCCTACCTAGGGCGCTCATTACTATTGTATTTTTTGAGCACTGCACTTCGCGTTTTTTCCCCAGGCCGCTACTCATGACTGCAAGCAGAGAGTTTCAAGCCTTTTACAGGGCCGCGGCGGGTCTGAAATCCTTGCTAGATTCCGAGTTCCCTGATGTTCCACTCTGCGAGACCCCCGCCTCTCGAATCAGCGAGCTGGTCGCCTGCGCGCAGCCAACATGACTAGCAGCGCACGAGGGCGAGGAGGTGGCGGGCACTGGAGTTATGCAGAGTTCCCCCGAGATTTCGAGTGGCGAAGGCGCTGGGGGTTTTCCCAACAAGAGAGCGATTGGGGTCATGGGGACTCGTGCTCAATAGCCAGTGTGCCAACTTGTGGAGCTACTGAAACTGTGCGCCATCTGTTCTTTGAATGTGTGGTAGAGCGAAAAATGTGGCGCTTGGTGTATAGATCACTGTGTGTGCGCGACGGACCTGGAGTTTGGGAACCGCGAAGCCTCTATGGAGAATTGGTTTTCTTGTGTGCAGTGTTTGCTCTGTGGAAACAACGCTGCCTCGCCGAAGCACGAAGACAGCTCATGAGAGAAATGTACCCGGCGCTGCAGAACCTGCGCCTCCTCCTTTGGATTTACTTGTCCAGCCAGTTAGAAGCACACGGAGAGGCGCGGTTTCTGCTAAGCTGGCACACAAGGTATTTCGTTGTAATAGGAGGCAGTCTGCGGATGCTTATGGTTCGATATTAGGCACCCTCCCCTGCCGCCTCTCCTCATGCACCCTTGTACGATTGCAAGGAATGTAACCTGTGTTCTGTCCATTACATGCCCCACTAGGGCAGTGAGATGGCTCTTGAGGATTTTGTTTCCTGTGGCAAAATGTACGTTGCATTTCTTTGTTGTATTCTGGTTTGACGAAAGTAGCAAAGATGTGCAGGCGAAACCTGCTGCTGGTTTAGAATGTAAATACAGTGTATTTTGCACCATATGTATGTTTTATGTGAATGGAAGTCAATGAACTTCTCTGTGTAGTCTATAAAATGATCAATGTGCGCGTGAGCTGTGGGGCCAGGCGTTGCCGTGTCTCTTGTGAGCACCTAGTGTTTACTGCTCGTTTATTTGTTTTGTGACGCCCCGCCGGTTTGGCGCAGTGGTTATGGCGCTCGACTACTGTTCCCAACGATGCGGGATTGAATCCCGGCCTCGGCGGCCGCTTTTCGATGGAGGCGAAAAGCAATGCGCCCGTGTGCTATGCTTTGTCAGTGCACGTTAAAGAACCCCAGGTGGTCGAAATTTCCGGAGTCCTCCACTACGGCGTCTCTCATCGCCTGAGTCGCTTTGGGACGTTAAACCCCACAAACCAAATCAAACCACCCACAAGTGCATCACTGAGCTGCGTCGCACTCCTGTCCGCCCAATATACCCATCGCCTCATCATCGGGATGTATGTCTGACCACTTGGAAAGAGATGGGTAGGCGCAGCTTCGGTAACGCTGGTACACACCCTTCTTTGAAGGCGAAAGCCTTTAATGCCTCATACTGTCGATCGCAAATGTATCCGCATTTCGGGTGCATGCCCTATATGGGCATATGCCCCTCACCTTGAATCTATACGTTATCAATAGCGATCCGATGATATCAAAACACGATTTAGGACATTTTTAAGGTAATTTTATGATAGTTTACTACTAATAATAAAGTTGGTTGGTTGGTTTGTGGGGTTTAACGTCCCAAAGCAACTCAGGCTATGAGAGACGCCGTAGTGGAGGACTCCGGAAATTTCGACCACCTGGGGTTCTTTAACGTGCACTGACATCGCACAGCACACGGGCACTAATAATAAAGTGATTAAGCAGATGCCCATAGGAAGCCATGCATTTCGAGATCATTTTAACTATCTCTAACCATCACTTACAAGGGGTGTTTAACTAACACTAACCAGACAATAACTAGTACTCAGAGAGTGCAAGTCGTGGTTACATACACTAACCAATAGTAATGGTGGGAGGTTTCAAGACGTCCATAGCCGTCACATGGTGACATCATGACTGGGGATGACGTCAAAAGGAGATTCACGCAAATTCGAAGCTGACCACGCCGGGCGTTACATCCCGACGTCCATGCGGCACTTTTCATTTGGCGCTTCCTCGAACGTGTGACATCCAATACCGGTCCATCTATAGTTCGCGGTAGTTATTCCTGGCCCTGATGGGACGGGTGGGTCACAGCCGCGTGCGGCGGGGACTGGCTTGCCAACGAATTATCTGCTGTAGGCCATCGTTGCGCCCACCACCGCTTCGGTGGTGGACGACGGCTGTTCTTCTTCTTCTTCTTCTTCTTCTTCTTCTTCTTCTTCTTCTTCTT
>JAJIZL010021084.1:557443-585742 GCA_023969395.1 Amblyomma maculatum | reverse complement strand
TCATCATCATCATCATCATCATCATCATCATCATCATCATCATCATCATCATCATCATCATCATCATCATCATCAGCCTGATTATACCCACTGCAGGGCGAAGGCCTATCCCATATCTCTCCACTTAACCCGGTTCTGTGCTAGCTGCATCCACTTGACCCCTGCGAACTTCTTAATCTCATCCGCCCACCTAACTTTCTGCCGCCCCCTGCTACGCTTTCCTTCCCTTGGAATCCAGTTTGTTACCCTCAGCGACCATCGGTTATCCTCTCTTCGCACTACATGTCCTGCCCATGTCCATTTCTTCTTCTTAATTTCCACTAGAATGTCGTTAACTTGAGTTATTTCTCTGACCCACTCTGCACGCTTTCTATCTCTTAATGTTACCCCTACCATTTTTCGTTCCATAGCCCTCTGGGTTGTCCTCAACTTAAGTAGAACTCTCTTCGTTAGCCTCCACGTTTCAGCCCCATAGGTGAGTACAGGCAAGATGCAACTGTTGTATACTTTCCTCTTGAGCGATACCGGTAAGCTGCTAGTCATAATCTGCGAGTGCTTGCGAAATGCGCTCCATCCCAATCTTATTCTTCTTGTTATTTCCTTTTCATGGTCCGGATCTGCGGTTACTACCTGTCCTAAGTAGATATATTCGCCTACTACTTCCAGTATTTCGCTACCTAATGTAAACTCCTGTTCCTTCCCGAGGCTGTTGAACATTACCTTAGTCTTCTGCATATTGATTTTCAAGCCTACCTTTCTACTTTTCCTGTCTAGGTCATCAATCATTATTTGCAGTTCATCTCCCGAGTTGCTTAGCAAGGCAATGTCATCAGCAAATCGCAGATTACTGAGGTATTCTCCATCTAGCCTTATCCCTAACTGCTCCCATTCCAAGTCTCTGAATACTTCCTCTAAACAAGCTGTGAATAGTACTGGGGAGATTGTGTCTCCTTGCCTAACACCTTTCTTTATGGGAATTTTGTTACTTTCTTTATGCAGAACTATGGTTGCTGTGCAGCCACTATATATATCTTCCAACACTTTCACGTACGGCTCGTCTACCCCCTGATTTCGCAATGCCTGCATCACCGCCGAGGTTTCAACTGAGTCAAATGCTTTTTCGTAATCAATGAATGCTATGTATAAGGGCTGGTTATATTCCGCGCATTTTTCTATCACCTGATTGATGGTATGGATATGATCGATAGTAGAGTACCGTTTCCGAAACCCTGCTTGATCCTTTGCTTGATTGCAGTCTAAGGTTGTCCTGATTCTATTAGCGATTACCTTAGTAAATACCTTATACGTAACAGACAGTAAGCTGATTGGTCTGTAATTTTTAAGGTCCTTAGAGTCCCCTTTCTTGTGAATGAGGATAATGTTTGCATTCTTCCATGCTTCCGGTACCGTCGATGACACCAGGCACTGCGTATACAGGGTGGCCAGTTTTTCTAGCACGATATCCCCCCCGTCCTTCAGCAAATCTGTAGTTATCTGATCCTCTCCAGCTGATTTCCCCCTTTTCATAGTTTCTAGTGCTTTCTTGACCTCGTCCTTTGTCACTGGTGGAACGTCTGATTGTTTTTCCCTACCGCCAATCTCATTACGGTCCTGACTACTTTGGCTACTGTAGAGATCTGTATAGAACTCCTCGGCTACTTTGACTATCTTGTCCATATTAGTGATGACGTTGCCCGCCTTGTCCCTTATCGCATACATCTGGTTTTTGCCTATGCCCAATTTCTTCTTTACCGCTTTAAGGCTTCCCCCGTTCTTTACAGCATGCTCAATTTTCTCCATGTTATACTTCCTTATATCGGCCACCTTGCGCTTATTGATTAGCTTTGATATCTCGGCCAATTCGATCTGGTCTATTGGATTGGAAGCTTTCATACTCTGCCGTTTCTTAATCAAATCTTTCGTCTCCTTAGACAGCTTACCGGTATCCTCTCTAACTATCCTACCGCCTACTTCTACCGCGCACTCGGTAATGATATCTCTGAAATTTTGTTCCTTGCCTCTAGGGTAATGTCGCCATCCTCAGTTAGAGCTGAATACCTATTCTGTAGCGAGATCCTGAACTCTTCTGCCCTCCCCCTCACCGCTAATTCGTTGATGGGTTTCTTTCTTACTAATCTATTGCGTTCCTTCTTCAGATTTAGGCTAATTCGGGACCTCACCATCCTGTGGTCACTACATCGAACTTTCCCGATTACCTCTACATCCTGCACAATGGCGGGGGTTGAACACATTATGAAGTCGATTTCATTTTTAGTCTCTCCGTTAGGACTTTTCCATGTCCATTTTCGGTTCTTCCGTTTGCTGAAGAAGGTATTCATGATTCGTAAGTTATTGCGCTCTGCAAACTCAACTAGTAACTCCCCCCTGCTATTCCTAGAACCAATGCCATAGTCACCTACTGCCTTGCCCCCTGCCTGTTTTTTCCCTACCTTGGCATTGAAGTCGCCCATTAGTACAGTATACTGCGTCTTTACTTTTCGCATTGCCGATTCTACATCTTCATAGAAGGTTTCAACTGCCTGGTCATCATAACTACATGTAGGTGCATAGGCCTGTACAACCTTCAGTTTATACCGCTTATTAAGCCTAATTACGATGCCTGCAACCCTCTCATTAATACTATAGAATTCATCTATATTACCCGCTATATACTTATTGACAAGGAAACCTACTCCTAGTTGTCGCCTCTCTGGTAAACCTCGATAACACAGTACATGCCCATCCTTCAGTACAGTATATGCCTCATTCGGCCTCCTAACCTCACTAAGCCCTATGACATCCCATTTCATGCCCTCTAGTTCCTCTAACAGCACTGCTAAACTAGCTTCACTAGCTAGGGTTCTAGCATTAAACGTTGCCAGGGTCAGTTTCCAATGGCGGCCTGTCCAGCGGAGCCAGGCTTTCTTAGCACCCCCTGCTGCGTCACAGGTCTGACCGCCGCCGTGGTCAGTTGTTCCGCAGCCGCTGGTGACTGAGGGCCGAGATTTTATGGAGCTTATCATAGGAGGTTGTGGCCAATTACTGCACCAGGGTGGCCAACTCCTGTTCTGGTGAGGGAGTGCGTTGCCGGAGGTGTTCACCGGCATCAGGTCGCACCCCAAACCTGTATATGCAATTCCATCGACACGCGGATTTTTTTTTTTTTTTTTTTTTGTCATCCGGTGGAGAATTGCGCGGCACCGGGATTTGAACCCCGGTCCTCTTGCATGCGAGGCGGATGTTCTACCGCTACGCCACCGCTGCACCTACGACTCTTTGAAGAGATTTCCTAAGCACGAGGTTAGTGATATGGGTCTTAAATTGTCTAGACTTGGTGTCTTGCGTGGCTTGGGTATCCCGATTCTCCCCGCATGTTTCCATGCCTCCGGAACTGTGTCTAGTTAGCAATGCTTATTTATGAATGTTGTGACTTCTTCAAGGTGTCGAGGTTTCTGAAAATCGCGTTGCTTATTTGGTCCTCGCCCGGTGCCGTGTTTCTTGTGAATTACCTAGCCACTGCATAAACCTCTCCGCACGTGATTGGGCCGTCGAGTTGAACGTTTTGGTCCCCGGTGTTCTCCGTCGTACAAAGGGCGGCGTTGTTCGCTCCTATGTATCGATTCCTGACTTTCGCTAATAGTTCCTGTCCCTTCGAACCCATGCGCGATTTGTTCCTATGTTTTCCCGCTTTCCGTTTTGGAGCTCGTCGGGTTGATGAGGTGTCTCAGCACGGCTCACGTTTTTGCGCTTCCTTATCTGCTGTTGATTGAGTTACACATGTGCCGCCAATTATCACTGAGGGGTTGAGCGGCATACTTCTTAATTTCCTCACTCAGTTTGCTAATTCTTAGTCGAAGTTTTCTATTTAATTTTTGTTGGGTCCATCTCTTGGTCAAGCTCCTTTGGGCTTCCCATAGGTGTAGTAGATGTTTATTCTCCTCTAGGAACTCCTCCATGCACGAACTCTCATGTGTGTTATCTTTGTAGCGGTTGCGTATTGCGTCCGTCCATTCCGTTATATCCCCGACCTGTCTGTCCACAGTTAGGGCGCGAACGGCTTACAAATTTGTAATTGTGGCCTGCCTCTCTTTCGTTCTGTACTTCGCTAAGCCTAGCGTAAGCCTGTATTTGACCAACTGTGATTGTCAATTTATTCTAGAAGGGTTAAGTCTGCACAGGTGTCCATGTATACGCTGTTTCCTGCACGGGTGGGGTAACTGTAGCCGGTAGCGAGTTCCAGTTCCATTTGAAGTGTATTCCTGTAACTTCTTCCTTAATGACTTGCACTCCGACTGACTACTAATTGACCTCTACTACGACCTCCCTCATATACTCAGTACAATCAGAAGGTTAAACCCTATAAATTAACCAAACAGATCTCCTTATCGTAGTTTGGCAAGTTTTACACTTTACTGGACATGGTTCATCGTGCGAGAAGACATCGCCGTACGAATAATTGAGAAAAGCGTGTTGGGGAAAGATACGCATGCTTCCTCATATGAGACTGTGGCTCAACCGTTCACTATGCAGAATTCAGTGCAGAGTAAATCATTTCGAGGCCTGTGTATAATGTATTTTGCTATTCAGTTTGGCGGCAACGTTATTATACCGATTCGAAGCGACGACATGTGTACCTCTTATTGTTTACCGTTAATGATAAGTGTATGTTTACCGAGAAGTGGCGATAGTTTTTCGCATTTGCTATACCAAAACCGAAACAACATAAAAGAATATCGCTCGATAAAAGTGTGATGTTTAAAGCGCTATCCTGGCCTCTCTTAAGCAATGTTTAAACGAGCCCGTAACGTATCTCACAGAATTAGACTTGTATTTTTCTATATCGTTCAAGTTATCTAGAATAAAAGCTGTCTTAATTACCAGAGCCTTGAGCTAAAAGTGATGGCCCGTCAATCAGATTACCAGAAGGCAACCAACGCGATTTCAAACATCAATTTTAATCAAAAAGTTTACGAAAGGTCTTTCAGCATGACTGCAAAACCTCTCAAGCACAAATAAATCGGAATCATCTGCAACAGTCTCGACGAAAGGATGATATTGGTGCACCAATAACACCGATAATGGTAAACAGCAAGGCGCCCGCGCGCTTTCCATCGGCGTTCTGTCCACGCACCGCTTACCGCTCGCGCCGCGACCCAACGAGCTCTCCTTCCCATACCTCGCCCCCTCAACCGACACTTCATGAAGCCTCTCCCTCGCAACATGCACCCCCAGTATCACGAGCAACGCCACCGAGCCCGAGCAGCTGCGCTTCGCAAATACTATGGCTCCGTAACGGACGCCGTAAGGGTGGACGCCGCATGCACGAATGAGGGAGCGGTACTGGCCGTCACCAATTCCTTCCTGCAACCTGTTACTACTGTCCCCCTCCCCTCGGTCACCTCCTCGGAGGCAGCCAAGGAAGCAGCAATCGCCTACGCTATTGCACACACAGAAGCACGCTACATAATTTCCGACTCGAAAACTGCGGTACTACAATTTGCGCGCGGTAGAGTTCACGTTTCAGCGTTCAGCATACTGAGCTCGCCCACCGCCAGCCCGCCCCACTATGTGGAGCTGATATAGGTGCCTGCGCACTCCGGGAATCCCAGTAACTAGGCCGCCAATGCGTTAGCCCGAGGTTCTTTAAACCGGGCGCCGGCGGCCTCCGATCCGAGATTCACGCGTGATCACATGCACTCCTTTAGTGAGGTAACGCAGGCCTATCGGGCCGAGCCACTTCTCTACTCTCCACCTCACCCATCTTTAGACAAATACCGCCAGACGCGCTGGCGGTAGTTGTCAAACGCCGCGCACCCTCCCTTCCCCTTATAATGCGTCTCGCTACCACCACACCCTCACTGATCCCTCCTGCACCCTTTGCAGCAACCCCATCGCCACCCTCACCCAAATCCGGTTCCAATGCCCGGCGAATCCTCCCCCGTAGGGTCTAGAGCACATTACCAACTGGGAGGATTGGGAGACCCTGCTGCACTCTGAAGACCCGGTTTGGTAGAAGATCGCCACAGACTGGGCTGCCGACGTCATAAACCATACGAATGGGGCCGTGCGGAGGCCCAGCTGCATGCGCACCCCAAACTCCTCTGTTTTAATCAAGTTATTACCACTACCACTACCCCTGCTGAATCCTGCACTGGCTCCGTGGGCGCCAGCGCCTGAGACAAATGTTATGGCCATGACTAAGCGAAGTGCCGATCATTGTTGTTGAGGCCCGGGCCAATGCTGAAGCTGACGGTGCATGAAAAGGATTCATTAATAGTAAGTAGTTTAAATATTTTTCTCACAGACTATACAACTAATAGTAAATGAATACAATTTAGGGTGTATCGATTTGGGCGTCGCACTTAGCAACTTAGTAGACTACGCATAACGCAAGCCTTCGGTCATCTAGCCTTGATTCACTGAAAACAAGCGGTGCGCTAAACACTACCTCGTCTTCAAGATAGTAAAGTGGATTGGTAACAAGCACGTTAGACTGATAGCAATTTTCACTGGGATTCAACGATAAAATCGTCATGCGGTTTTATACCGTGAGCGCGCCAGTAGATGCAAAAGGCGCTCCGCCTACCCCGAACTCTTCGTGCAAAGGGATCATGGAGGCACCATTAGACAAATGCGTTCTAGGATCACGGCGCATTGTTCGATAAATTGGGTGTGATATGAGTGGAAGTTCGATAAACGCCGAAAACTTATCTATTTGCACGGGTATTTTAAAAGATTCTTTTCGCGGTTAAATGATTGTAAATTTTGATATTTCCTTTTTCGATTTTGCCAATCTTGGCAAATGCATGCCTTTGCGCGGCGCTTCATAAACTACTGTACTGTTCTAATTCCTAAGTAGATAAGAAAGGTTTGGTTTGGTTTGGTTTGGTTTGTGGGGTTTAACGTGCCAAAGCGACTGAGGCTATGAGAGACGTGGTAGTGGAGGACTCCGGAAATTTCGACCACCTGGGGTTCTTTAACGTGCACTGACATCGCACAGCTCAAGGGCGCCTTGCTTTTCGCCTCCATCGAAAAGCGGCCGCCGAGGCCGCGATTCGATCCCGCTTCGTTGGGAACAGTAGTCGAGCGCCGTAGCCACTGCGCCATCTCGGTGGGGCTAGATAAGAAAGATTGACAGCAACCAATGGGCTTTGCCGGTAGTCTTAGTGATTGATTATTTATTAACCAGAAGTAATGAATGAGGCTAATATGTGTTAAATTTATGCTCGATGCTAGGTGTCACATATAGCACGAAAAGGTTGCCACACTGTTTGAAGCTACAGACGCATTTAATATGGCAGGTAATCATGTGATATTCATTTCCACAATATAGTTTTGTGCTTAAAACGAATTCAAAGTATTTGTTTGAGCAAAAATAAGAAGCAGGCCACTAGTTGACCTCCTCATTATCTTTCGACCTGAAGACTACTTTGCAACCATGGAGCAGGGAAGACAAAGATAAGCAGCATAGATGTTTACAGCAGGAACAATTATTATTCCTCTAATTTATTTTTTATCCATAAGTACAGAACGCTCTAAATAAATTGAAGTTTGTCGCAATCTGCAAGGGCATTGCAAATCTGAGACTATTGCAAATGGCAGGCAACCCTGATCTGATACACTGGTTGAACAAAAACAAACCATTTTCAGCGTGCACCTTTCGAGTGACCAGCGATATGACAAGGCGGCGCAATCAGGCTAGCTTTTATGGCTAGTCTTGCAGCATAAAATATTCTGGCGCAAGATTTTGGCATACTTGCAATGCATAGAAGAAAGCGGCGTAGATAAATAATGATTGAAGCTTGTGAGGGATGTGAACTCGTTTGCGCTTTCTCGAGCTACAGGGTCCGTCTCAAAGGTAAGGAGACCAATTGTAGAAATCACAATGTTACCGCAAAAGCACTACTTCTCCCAGGACAACCCTGAGGGTCACATCCTTGTAAGAAATTATCTCACCTGCGGCGCGAGAAGCCGGTGACACTCGCTTCTGCTTCTTCAAACGAGCAGTGCGCGGAGGAGAGAGCGCTCTCTTCTACTTGGTACACCTGCTACTTATTCACACACCTACCAAATATAATGCGTCCGGTACATATAAATAATTTTTTATTCCATTTCTCACTACGCATAAAAATGGAGCAGGAGCTAAGGGGTCATAACCTGACAGAAGCGCCTGTCCCAGTTAGCACAATTTGGCATTTTAATGTACATTTTAGTGCAATGGTAAACAGAATAGCTCCAAAAATATTCAGCATTGCCGGACAAAGTGTGAAACAGTATTGCAGTTCTCTGCCTATTTGTTGGCTCCACCATGATCACTGCCCATTTGTTCCGCCTCGTGGGATCTGCTCCTTAACATGCCCTGGATATGTTGTCTACACATGGCTATGGTGACGTTAAGGTTAGCAGACAGTTAAGGAGGTGACAAGAGGGTGAACGACGGAGATGAGGTTGTTGACTAAGAATTCAAGACCCGTGAGTCATATTATCAAACATGCGCTTCAGCTGCATTTCCTTGAAGTTCGCAGGCCTACATAGAGGAGTTAAAACCACAAAATCGTCTCTCTGACCATGATTACTTGAGCTTGCTCTTAGGAAACTAGGTTCTGCCCGATTGAACTCCAGCATATCTGTAACCATGGACCCTTTCCTTTAATAAGTTCTTTCGATAAAGTTCGCTGACAATCTCGGTTTCTACCCTTTGTGCGCATTCTAAGACGTCTTCTCGATTTTCTCTCAGCTCACGTTTCATTCTCGAAAAAGTTAAAAAAAAACATTATCGGTTCAGTTATCAGGGCTGTATGATAGCTAGGGCAAGCTGTGAACCGCTCATACTCTATGACAGCGAGCTGTGTGTTGCACGGAGCACTCTAGTGATGCAGAACACACTGCGTCGGCTTTGAACTGAGCCCGACATTCCGCGCCGAACTAGGTGCCTCTTGCGCATTTGTAAGTTTTTAACGACGATTACATGAAGTTGCATTTTCAATACCTGACTTTTCTGAAATCATACAGATGCTTGAATGCGGATTTGTGTACAGTAAAGCACGCGGACAAGAAACATCAGGGTCCGTTTCCATTATCGACGAGCACCTGCCGCGTTGCTTTGCGTGTACGTATATAGAAACGCGGGTAAACCTTTCTGACGTTTTAACACTCGCGAACTCTATATTGAATCATAGCCATATAGTGTCTTCATCATCATTATGGCGAACATATCTGTACACAAATGGTTTAAAAGAACTTTTAGACGGGCTAGATGGTTTTCAGCTTCAGACGGCATCTTTAGCGCAAAAAAAAACACACGCACACGAGAGAAAAGGCGGGACACGGGACAAGCGCTACTACATCTGGTTTATTGCACTGAAAAGACCTGCAATATATAGGAAAGACCACACATGCGTAGAACAACCAACACACCCCCCTTCACCGAAACCGCTCCAGAAATCGCATTTCTGCCCCCAACAGAGCGACAGACGTGTCACTAACACACCCTTCCCCCCTCTTTCTTATATGAAAAGCTTCAAGGAGTTCACGCGCCTTCTTATCTACGCTTCTGTACACCTCCTCATATTAAAGCAAAGGTCCCCACACAGCGCTGTTCCAACGTTCACTCCGCTGTTTTCTTAACATAGCGCCGATCCAGAGTTAAGCCCTCAACAAGAAGTGTTTCATTTTGTCCGTGGTCCTATGCCTTGGTGCAGTGTTTAATGCGTCAGCTTGTGTTGACTTAGATTGCTATTCTTACTTTGGTTGCTACTCTCAGGTGACGTCGGCCAATCTGGGCGACACACATTCATCTGTCACAGACGCGTAAATGATGCCACTTACGTAATTGTGCCCCATGCTGAAGCCGTAAGGTTACGAACACCCGTGGAAAGCCATAATAGAGCGTGGTCTTGGTCCGAGTTTGCGTCGTTATCAAAAGTGTCGGAATCTGCATGTCATCTCATTGGAGAAAACAGCAGGATCAGATGTCAATTGGTTTCCATCACTTCTGGTTTTGCAGTTCCGACCAATCACATGATTCGAGTTCAGGGAACTAGCGACACTTACAATAACGACCTAAGCTCTTATTACAGACTCAGGATATTTGGAACGACTAACAATAAAGGCACCAGGCATGTCTAAGGAAACTGTACAGCGACAGAGCATGCTGCGAACTCGCGTAGCATGATAGCTCTGATTGCCTGCACGCGGCTTCAGCAGCCTTGATGACAGCAAGGCCCTATTTAGATACCTTGTTTTTGAATCGTCGCACGCTTATATACATACTTTAGTTTTCTTCACTATTGAGGTTATATACATATGACTCATGAAAAATACTTTGCAGACCACGGCCATCGATCTGTACTCTTTGGCGGTGCTCACAAACAAATGTGGTTAATGCATTTGTGCACTCCAGGCAATTTTTGCGCCCAAGTTAGACTCTATTTAATGGTTTTAAAAATTGAATGGACGAATTGAGAATTTTTCTTCGAAGTTTATTTCATGATTGGCAGTAGAACTTGCCATTGTTTCATGCACCGCCAGCATTCAAACATAGTTATTGCATGTGGGCACATGTCTGGGCAGTGTACACAGGCCATCTGTTGGCTTGCTCTTAGCAAGCCATCTTATACATCGGACAGCAGAAATTTCCCGTATATTGTTTCTTCAGTTCGCATAATTTGGAGTGCTGACTCATTGGGGGGCATCTGGAGAAAGATAGGGTATATTGCAAAATGATTAAGCATGATAAAGTACAGTAGTACCATTGCAAATTTTGGACCAAAAGTGTAAATTATTTTGGCTCTACTTAGTTTCATACTATATAGATCCATTAGTTTCCATATTCTGTAATCTAAATATCAACCAAGAATTTCTTTTGTATGACTTCATTGTTTTCTATAAGGGTATATTAAAAAAATGTCTGAGGGTGTCGGCCTAAACCGACTTAGGCGAAGCGAACGCTTCGTTTTGCTTAGTTTTCAATTGCTTTGGTCGAGGTTAACGCGTACGTGGACATAATTTTGCGGACATTTGAAACAAGGATGGTTTCATCTACAAGAGTGAGCACGGGATGTACCTGCCATCAAAGACCAAAACCAAAGAGAAGGTCAAATCTAAGAGTTTAAGCATTGGTACACCTTAGGTGGTATCATAGGTACGCTATGTAGCCACACTGTGTCGTCTGGATCTTTCGATGTTACGCGATCAAAGTTGAAATGTGAAGGTCAAAGGCTAAGTGGTTGTACATCACAATTTTGGTACCATGTTTAGACTACATAGCCACACGGCGATTTCTGCTTCGTTGCAGCTCAAACAGCTTGCAAGGTTGACCTAAGCTGAAACATGGCATAGTGACCCTTTCAATTCAAAATGACAGCGAGTGAGGTCATATGATAATGTGCTATTTTGAATGAAATTGTCATGTGATGGGCGAATATCTCGGCCCAAAAGAGTTGACCAATGTAATCTGTAGCTTTCTTTTGGAAAACTCGCATATCAGACAAAACGTCGCTTTCGCATTTTCTAAAGTTGCAAATTTGAAGCTTCTTTCATGCACGTGCATTTTTGTTGCACCGACGTAATGTACTGTGTACATCACTGCAACTTTTTGTACGGTGAACCATTTCTGTTGCTGTGATTTTTGGGGTGAAGCTCGACAAGCCCTGTGGCCTAGAAGCTTCTTACGGCCATAAATTTACTTGTCAGCACTACCATGCTGATCCTTTTTTACAGTTGTTTTATATAATGTTCTTCAATTAGGTCCAACAAGGTTATGGTAGACCAACATTATTTTTTAAAATCTACAATGTTTCAAGACTTGCAAATAAATATTTGTTATATTTGACCAAATTTGATCTTAACCTAAGAACAATACACAATCTTACATTTTCTGTAAAGTCCTCAGCAGCCTTCTGTACTTCATATGTATAAATCACGAACGTTTGTTTTCCTATGCTGGTAGAAATTATAATTAAGACAAAACTGAGTTCATGCTTTTTATCCTTTGAAATTCGTAGTCCTAATTCTTGGAAAGAGAAAGCGCCAGAAGCTGGAATATGTTATAAATGGATGCAGGTCTTTATGTCTTTACTCTCAAGCCCTAATCATTAAATAAGGAGTGGGCAAAATTATTAAAGCATAAAACAGAATTAGTAAAACATAGTAAGAAAATATAGTCAGCAACAGCATTTATAAACAACTCGGCAGTAGCAATGCAGTCGATAGAACCGGAGAGGTTGTTTCATTCCTTGGATATCTTGGGTCTGAATGAACTAAAGTGGAAATTTTTTGAACGCTGGGTGGACGAAACATGAACTGGTTGTGGCTACGGGACGAACAGTACGATGGACGCAGAACTATTGAATATCTTTGATGAGGTGTCCAAGTTTACATTTTGTGGATACAGCATGTACCTAAAATATTTCGACGAATTGAAAAAGTTCAATTAGTTAAGTTCATGCTTGCAAATAGAGTGTAGTTTGAAAGAACTAACCGGATGGCATGACATTGGATAGATTTTATTTGTGCAGTTCGCGAGTTAATCTGTCAGTCCCTTACTGGCTATACCTATTTCATTCTTGGCTTGGCCAGTGCTTTGCAAAGCAGTTTAGAGTTAGTGGCTGCGATCGGAAATTTTGGCCGTATACATACGAATGTTCGGTTTTCATTACTTATGACATGCTTCATGTGATCTTTCTAGAGACCTCGCTGCAGGTATAAAAAGCAGGTTTTTTGCAAGATGAAGCCTAGATTAGCAGCGAACCATGAAGTGAGAACACGATATAGCTCATTAGTTTCATGACCACAAGATCATAGATCTGCATACACCCAAAAAAAAATATTGTTAGGGTGTGATTAAATGTTAAGCCAGTCTGTTGGACCTGTTATTTGACTATAACTAATGCATTTGTTGGCAAAACCTTTACGGAAGTACCTATGGTATATAGTAAGTAGACAGTATTATAAAAAGAGCATTGGCCCTAGCGCTGATTCCTGCGAAACACTAGAGATAATGTCGCAAGAATAAGGGCTATGTTCGCTAGCTGTTATGGACTCTACCCGGATGGACAAGACGCATTCATTTCATTTTAACGCTTTAGGGTCAGTCAAAGTGAGGCTTGTTTTGTTTCAGCAGCAGTAGCCTTTGGGAAGCAGTTTCGTAGGCATTAGCGAGGTCAATTAAAATGCTTTCAGTATAGAATAAAATTAAACAACAGAAAACAAACTATTTGTGAACGCTAAAAACCATATCAGACAACAATTAAAACAATACAGAGATTGCTAAAACACGCCAGTACAGGCAGGCCTGGCGCGGTTAAAATTTTTCAATCGTACTAGATCTTCAAGAACAGCCATCGATTGCGGCTGCTCCGTTTGCACTAGATACACCTGGGCAACATACTGCCCGTGAAACGTTTATTGAGAGTGTCGTAGCTATCGGAACAGCCGAGCAACTGCGTTTTAAAGTGCAACACACTCTACAGTGTGAATTAAAGGTTTTCCTCTCCGTCAACTGCCCAATATGCGCCAGTGCTTTCAGACGTTTTATACGGTTTAACAACATCATAATAGTATCATTTCTTTCTCCAGAGATAACTGTAAAGTCGCGAAGTTGATATGAGCTCGTAAAGCGGTCTTCGCTCTATTGCAAAAAAAGACAAATTTCAAACAGGAGCTTTATAGAGACACTGGCTAAGGTCCTTATAATCCGCTAATTTATTTAACATAGAAAACCCCATTCCAATGCTGTCGGAAATGGGGCCAAGATTCTTATAAGCTGAGTAATCAGGTATCCCGATCATACCAGAATACTTAAGGTAGAATGCGTAATTAATATTCAAGACCGCTTCTCCCGAATTTACCACAAGTTCGAAGCGTTATTTACAATTCTTATACTGTGCTTTTTTTTTTTTTCAAATAAAACCGGATCTTTCGTGAAGGGTAACATGCGCACAATGAATATTGTACCCTTAGGGATGACTTCAAATTACAGCAATAAGAGGAGAGCAAATCAAACATACCTGGTTGTTTCAATTGAGAGCCTAGTTTCTGCTTTTATAACTAAAGAAGAAAATTGCTTTGTTATGCGGCCACTGATAGTCAGGAATTGATGCTGTTCTTGAACTAAAAACATGCGACATAAGGTAGTGAATTGCAATAGACAAGAATAAGCTAATATTTGCGGTATATACTGAGAAACGTATCGAGGAGCAACATCTACTAAGTGTACTACATACATATACACAGTGATTATTCATACTTCTATCAGCTTACCTATGCTTAGTATATGAGAAACACCAATTCTAGCTATGTCCGTTAACAGCTTACGTACGTTCAACGCGTCCCTTTGGGAACCTATGCTCAGTCGCTAATTTTCGGCCTAGTGTATACAACTCTGTTATGCACCTCGAGCTGTCACCTTGCTACAACTTATTCACCTTTTGCTTGCAGAACACTCCGAAAAGACACGTGGCTTGGTGAAATCTGGTCGATGTTACAGTAAAGATACTCACTCCTGTGTACTTATAGATCCTCGTTTGCATTCGACGCGTATGCAGGGGTCTCCACCATAGATGTGCTTGCCATCCTTTATTTCCTTGCCCTGATATTGGCAATCACCTGCAATACGAAATCTTGAAATGATGATATATCATGACACCGTTGACGGTGCACGACAGCGAATGAATGAAGCGCTCTACACATCGCATGTATTTGCTGTTTTGGGTCGTGTTCGATGACTGAAGGTAAGAGTGAAAGGTTTCGTAAGCTGTTGTGTGAGCTTTTATACGCACCTAAGTGCACACTTCTAATATGAAATTCTCCATAACAAATAAATGCATGCAGAGAACTGCAGTCATATATGAAGGTCTAACGAATGTTTTATTTCAAACCTTGATCAAGTAATCATTTAGTATTTTTCCAGGTAAGTTTAACATACAGAGTGGTAATCAAGTAAATTTTGCTTTGCTATTAGCAATCAAGAGAACACTCTACAATAAAATAACAGGAAAAAAAGATACTTTAACTACCATTGATTCAGAGGAGCCTTCGAGCGCCCGATTGCTTGATGAATATTTCGTGCTGCGTTTATTTTACCAGAAGACACTTTAATAGATTAGATGAGGCTGTAAATTAAAAGATTCTTTTTAAAACCCAGCTGCCGGATAATTTAGATTTTATCCTGAGGCCATACACCTCTGAAAGGTCAGCTATAAATCTGAATAGAAACTTCCTTGCGCTATATAACACAACTTCATTTTAGCGCGATTTCAAGGGCCAATGGAGATGAATAAAAATCAAGCCGTACAAGCAGAAACTAAAAAAGACCATTAGAGGGGCTCGTAACGTGTGCGCGATTTACAAATTCTTCTAAAATATGGCCAAAATACAGCATTCGTACTTATAAACTCTGTAAGATAAACTCGGCAGTGTGACCTTTACAAGTTCCTGCCAGAAATGAGGGAAATTATGAGTCCAGGTATCTTTGTTCAAAACAGCGACTGGCCCTTTAGCTTGATAGTGTCTCAACAATGCTCGAACACTAACAAACTTCAGCCTTAAACTGTCTCGCTAACTCTTCTAAAACGCCAAAGAAAGCAAGATTGTTATTCGAAATTCAATAGCTGGGAATATCAAGACATATGTTTCCTCTCTTAGTATCACTCGGAATGGCGCGTTTTGTAGGGTTTACAGTGTGTGGTGTTCACCATCTCTGCCGCTTTCATCACAGTACTATTCCATTTTATCATCAAAAATAGTTTCGCCTCCCATGTTTTTGACGACCACGCGCCGTTCTCCAAATGCTCCTTTCGAGCCATAGAAAAGTGTTAGAACACAGTACCTTTTTTGGTACTGAGGAAATTCAATAAAAGATTTGGCGTACCGTTGAACATATCGTATGCGGAAGTTTTCAATTTTCCATCTAAAAAGTGCATTATCTGCCATCAGGGTTTACATGTCAAAAAAGCTGGTATATGCAGCTTGGTTAGTTGCAATGGAATGCGTCGTATAATGTGTTCCCGTTATATTTGCTGAGGTAAAAGTTTTACTTAAATAAAATAATAAATTGGTTCACAGGAAGGGAAAGGCGCAGTAACTGTCACACTTGCTTTGTGGACACCCGAACCGCGCCGTAAAAAGTTTTACTTACGTTTTATTTTCCCATCACAAGGCAGAATGGCCAAGGCCACGAAAATGACGAAACAGAAAAGGAGGGCGCGCGTCATGTTCTGGGGGTCCTCTCACAGCTTCCCGTATAGTCGTGATGAAGACGACCATCCATTGTTCTTTTATACTCCAGATGTCAGAGATGATGACGCAGAACTCAGGAGCAATAGCAGGAACAACAGCATAGCTTTTTTATATTTTGACAGTTATGTGCTTGCATTTAAACAGTCTTTTATTAAAACAAGAAACGATGGGTGAGTGACTTCTACAACGTTCGAAATGGCCTTGTCGCAGCTGCTGCATTTGGAATTCCATAATTGTCATTAAAAGTAATAAGAATGTATTATGTTTTCCGACTGCTCATCAGGGAAACGTATTGGAAAATGGCGATGGGCCTCCAGACTGAATCTTTGCCAGGTTTCGTGATCGTAGAGGTCCCCGGACATATTCGAGCCTCCAAAGTTCTTTAATGGTCACGAAGTTTACGCGTGCTGCCTTTGTGCGTTTTCGCTTCCGCACATCATGGTGCTGTTCTTGGAATTCAACATGTCATATTGTGTTCAATTAAATTGCCAATGTGACTTGAAGCCAATAGAAAATTGAAAAAAATACTGGGGTTGTGTTTCAAAATCAACATCTATCGTTGGCAAAAAAAGTGTTCCGAAATCACTGCGCAATCTGTCCTGGAGAAATACGTAAGCCTCAGCATTGCTGTGCTGTCCGCGAGATGTGTCAGCGGGATTCCACGAGTGGCAGATACTGCGCCTTTCGTTTTGTAAAGCAGCATAGAACGACGACAAATTTTGATGCGTTCAACGGAACGCTGGTTGGGTTCGACGAGGGGCGCGCGATTAATCGTGTTTGGCACCAACGCCCAGGCTTTCGCATTTCTGCACTACCGATTTTGATGTGATCTCGGAGTTTGTCACACTGCTGTTTGTTGAATACCTCTCGTTACACACATTTTAACCATTTTCACCTATTTTGGGACGCAAATCACGCCCTTTCGCTCTCGATGGCGTTTGAGCATTTCAATCTTCTCGCCAGTGGAAGTTAGGTACACGCCACCGAACGTTCAGCATGGCGTGAACCCCTTTAGAGGTTGTAAATGCCTCCACCGGCTCTTTCGACATCTGTTGAAACTAATTGCCTCCAAACATTTACCTAATTACCCACTTGCGTCTCCTGACTTCCCAAATAAGATTTTCTGATGCTATATCTTATGCAACTATTCTTTTTCTTATAACCTCATTCGTTCGAACCTAACATGCGGAGGTGCTCGTGATGACACGAAACCGCAGACAGCCATACAAAGCTTAAATAGTTATAAACCTTTAGTTCATCCAAATATAGCCTTATACATAGTCATTGAAAATTACACCCTTTGGAGGTGGGCAAATTATTCTGCAGGTATATTAATTCACCATTTTTTGGTTATCGAATTCTAAGAGTAATGGGCGGTCTGGGTGCTGTTGGTTAAATCAGATGTAATAACCGTGCTTTCAACCTAGTAAATGAGGGGTTACAGTGAAAGAAGCTGCAAGGTTTCCTTTCCCGAGAACAATTCGATGCGCATGAAATTTAAATGCAGCATATGGCTTGTAATGGAGGTTCGAATGCAAACATTTAATGACTAATATTGCGCATTAGTGACCTTTTGGGAAATCAGTTGTGCAGGAAAGTTATTTATGAGATGCTTTGTCGCATCTCTAACCTCGAAACAAAGCCGTAAAAACTGCAGCATTACAGTTTTGTGTGTTTACAGTTTGACAAAGTATGGGTACTATGAAATACTTTCCCATTGGTTTTTCTAGTATTGTCTTTCAAAGTATTAAACCTGAAGCGCAACGTTATGTACGGTGCTTAAATATGTTTCGATGTGAAATGTTTGTTTACTAGAGCTTTATTTCAGATGTGCGTATTTCTCCAGCATAATTGATATACCCTATGGCATTCAGATATCTGCGGTAAGCAGTTTATTATTACATTATTCATACTAAATGATTTCGGTTTCTGAGCGTCCGGTGATTTTTTGATGTCAGTACAAGTAAAGATCCTGTTCATCGGGACGGATCGTCTGTTACGTCATCCCTTCAAGCACACATGCTCAGCGCAACAACGTCTTTCGAATGCTGGCCATGTTGATCAGTGCACTGACATGCTGAGTACAGACGCCCATTTCACTGAAATCGATTCTTGACCGAAGTCTTTGTCGGTGTCGCGTAGCACAGAGCTCTCCCATTGATCGGTCCTCGCTCATTTCAACGATTAATTAGAGAGCAGGATTTTTATCACTAAAATGAGCATTTTAGGCGCCAAAAAATAAAATTTATTTTGCCACCGAACGGAAAAAACAGGCACCAAAAATTATCTGAGGTCGACGTATGCAATTTTAAAGCTAAGAATTGTTTTTTTCCTTTTCACGACAGAGGCCCACTGCGGTGAAATTTTATTATAGTAAGAGAAATCACGAAGGAGCCCGTCAGCTGGACCGCCAATATTCACACAATGGAAATCGGTGCAGAACGAGGGCAAGGTTGCCACTAGTCGCTCCACGCGTTCAAAAACCATTCTTGTTTGAGTTTCAACAATATCAGGAACACACTGTTTCAACACCGAACGTGGTCTCGCGAGAAATAGTAGAATAGAAAGGAAGGGAGGTGAATGAAGTGCTGACCAATAGGCTATATTTTACAACTGAGTAAAAGATGCACGGTGGCGAAAGAGCGTCGAAGCGCAGGGCACGCCAATCGAGAATAGCACCTTGTCTGCTAGTCGAACCTTAGGAATCTATGAAGACGGAGATTCCTTAGTTCAGAAGGGCCGAAGCGCAGAAAACAAACGGCACTGGAAGAAGAATATGTTGATCCCATCCCATATTTTGGCATCTACCCGGCCAGCGCTCCTGGAAGCGACAAAAGCTTGTACAAGAGGTGTGTTTAACAAGCGATATCAGATTTTCCTAACTACAGTATTCGGAAAACATTGACACTCATGATAAACAAGATCCCTTCTTTCCACACTGCATTTCATGAAATTTCAAAACCTTTTCAGCTTTCATTGAAGCATTGTTGTCCAACCAGCCGTGACGGCTCGGTGGTTAAGATGCTCGGCAACTGAAGCGGAGTTTCGTGTTCGAATTTGACTGCAGTTACCACGTTTTGATGGAGCAGACATAAAATGGCGGCTCTTTGCTTTCCCATATCAGTGCATGTTAAAGAACTCAGGTTAAATGAATTGTTAAGGCGAAATCATTTAATGGCTCATGCTGTCGTCTATAAAATGTATCCCATTTTTGCGGCGGCTCTGATTGGCTGAGGCTAGAAGACGTCATAAAGGTATCGACCAATGACAGAGCACCGCCACAGTATGCGCAAATGCGTGTCTTATATACCGTATGTCAATTAAGGAGATAACTAAATAAATAATTTCCGTAACCTTCTAACTGACCAACAGTTAAATAATTTATTATTTAAATAATAATGATCAAGTATTTGAACACCTAAATAGTGAATAACAAATTATGAATAATAATAATAATAATCAATTACTATGTATATAAATCATTACTAATCAGTACCAGTTGCGTAGCAGAATGCGGCCCTCAGTCTTTCGCCTTTCACTACTTTTGTCGTTGAAGTCTCTCGTAATTTCTGTTTTTTATCTCTCCGGCACTTGTTTTTCTTTTCATTCCTACTTTGGGCATTTTGTTTACTGTGTGGTTTAGCTATACATAGCGATGCGCAATCGATACTGCACTTTTCCTTTCATACAAACAAATTTCCAGTGTAAAATTTTTGTTTGGTTGTCCTTGGTTTAGTAGTGGCTCTACATTGCTTGACGGTGTTAGCGTGCACTCAAGCTCCCTTTCAGTGTTGTAACAATGGAGTCTTTAGAGTCGCTTCTTCAGTGCGACTAAGTTTTTAGGGTCAACAAAATCACGCGTTTATTTAAGAATTATTATATATTTGTTGATTGGTTTCTTTATAACTTGGTTGTATCAGTCAAGGTAAATCCGGCCCAGCTCAAGGCTATTCAGACGCAGCTCAGTCATTTAACGAATTCAGGTGGAATGCAATGTTTTACCCCTAGTAATCGAGCTTAAGGTAAACAAATTCATTTCGTTATGGCGCTTGTGGTATTCACCCTTCCTAATAGCTTTTCCGCTGAGAAGTAGTTTCACAATAATTATGTTACCATGGCCTCCATTCTCTCGCAGACTTGTGGTCCGGATACATTAAAGAATGGCCGAAAAAAGTTGTGGCAGATATCTGAGCTGTCATATTTCTTAGGTTCGAAAATATCGCTACAACCCATGTTAGACTTTTGAGACTGGTAGGGATAGTATGTTAGGTGGAGAAGGCAGAGGGGGAAAGAGATAGCCGAAGTATTTTTAAATCATTGTGAGGTAGAGTTGACAACATTGTTCGTCAAACAGTGGTTTTTGTCACTCCTTAGGTACTGTAACCGAGGAGGGTAAGCCTTATCCTCTAGACTATTTTGTTGCGCAAAGGAGAAAATGGGAGCCAGACGCTTATTCTTGAGAACTGCCCCTGGTCTTTTAGAAGGATATCGCTGCTGACCGACTGGGAGGAATTCACACCACGCGCATGTAATAGGCGCGCACTAAATGCTCGCCAAAATAAGCGGAGCCACACAGACACGGTGTGGCAAACAGATCAGGAATGTGGTTACCGCGGACGCTTCCTGACGTAGAAAACAAGAAAGACTTTAAGCGGACACCGTAAGAAATGGCATCGCTGTGTGAGCGCATGGGTCCGCAAAAAGTGATGTGGAAAAAATTTCATTTTTTTTTTACTGACAACCTTTCCTATGCGCTTACTGTTCAAGGGTGAGATAAGGCACTGAAAAGCAAGACTAGTAATGGCTGAAATTTCCAGTGTCCTCTAATACGGAGTCCTGCGGCCTTAGCCTAAATCTCTATCGGATATTAAGCCATATAAACGGAACCAAACTATTCAAAGCAAGCATGCAATATTGAGGTGGAATGCTTCAGGTACAGCATGGTTCAGAATTCGGAACTGTAAATGACGGAACACGTTTTCGAAGCGGTAAGAGGGATATTTGACAGCAAGTCTAAATTGAACAAAGTTTGAATTTCTATACTCTTCGCCAGTAACGCAGACACTCTTCCTACCCAGCTCGTCACCCTGCAGTAATATGAGTACTTTCCTTGATTCAGTGTTAGAAATCTGTTAGTGTTTATGATCCGTCAAAAAATTAAAGAGCACTGCAGAATCTGCATGGGAGTAATGCGAAAGCACGGATGCTGCTGTTGGTTGCTTGTGGTTGCTTCTAGTTGCTTAATTCAGTTATTTACCCATTTTAGTATTTGGTACTTTCAAATTTCGGGCCAATCCCTAAAAAAATTTACCACCCCTAAGTAGGCGGCCAGCCTTCACATTATAGTCCATTTACCTCACATGTTCGCCATTGAAATGAAATTTTCCGCTATATGAAGCAGGAGGCAAATTAACAAATATAATATTTATTTGAAATACGCTGGCATGGCTGATATGCCAAAGTACTCAACATAGAAGCACGTTTCCACTTAGAAGTAATACTAATATTCCTGTCTAAATTTACATGTGTTTTGTACCTTGTGAACTGGGTGCGACGCAGTGTGGGCGGGTTTCATGAGCAATTCTCGAGAACACGAGGTTATTAGTCCTGCGTAGTTTTGTAGACTATATTATAGAAAATAAATTATTTAAGAGTCATGGGTAAAGCAAGGATTAATTTGATTTCTTACGCTCTAGGATATACACACATTAGGCAACATTTTCAGGCATACGGCTTCTTCTTTCCCACTCCACTTACCCCAACGACCACGGCGCGCTTCGGCGAAGACAGTAAAGGATCGGGCTCACTTCACTCTGGCGCGGCCAGACGTGCCATAGCAATTGCGAGGCGTGGCTATGTAGGCGGCCATGCCGCTTCGCAATGTTATTTGTCTCGTCATTGTTGGTTTTAAGGCGAAAGCTTTTAATGCCTCAAGCTGTCGTGGACAAAGTGTGTCCCGCTTTTGCGGCGTTCTGATTGGCCAAGGCGGGATGCGTCCCTGCCATCTGCAATTCCACACTTGACCGCGCTCCAAGGAACGCCACGCGACAGGAGCGATGGCGTACCGTCCAAACACACTTGCCGGATAAAGTGTGATAGATACTGCGCCTTTCCTTTCCTGTAAACCAATTATAATTATATATAGCACTGCAACTTTACATTTACATTTTTTCCTCACAGTCGACGTGTAGATGTATAAGGTGTTCTCTTTTTTTATTATATGAAAAAACCACATACAGGACTAATGACGTTTCACTAAAAGCGATCACGTCCTCACATTGCTGTTCCGTTGTCTCGTTCGCACCGCTGCCGCAGCTGCCCGCGAAGGCAAGGGATAGAAGGGAGAAGGGCCACCCGCGTGATAACGTGCGTGCCTTTCACCCGCCATCCTCGCAGCTGTTTCGAGGGGGGGAAAGAGGATAAAGTTGCGCAGCTGGCCACGACAATGTGCGCGTGGGTGTTCGCTGCATGGGGCGGATAAGAAGAATAATGAATTGCTGCGAATTATACAGGCGGGTTTTGAAGGTCGTGTGGTTCGACGAAACTTAAACACGCCCAGTGACGCACGGGAAAAAGCAAACGACCTTTTTTACAAATATATCGACCATGAATTGGTCTTCGTCAGTGTTATTGTTGAAACTGTGACGTTATAGCTTCATTTTTTTTAATGGTGACGAAGAACATACTTTGATCAAAACTTAAGGATCTAATCATTTGTTTTGCACTGTGCGTCTCACAAGTACTTAAAGAAATATAGCCGAAGAATGTCTTGACATTTTGACCAAGGCCGGATCTGAATGAAAAGGTTACGCGTCCAATTAACTTCTGTGCACAGAGTCAGGGAAACGAGAGGGCGCAGAGAAATGTAGGAGGAAGAGAGTTTGAGCAGCGCAACACGTACAGGGGAAACACGCCTGAATAGAAGTAGAGGGTGCGCGCATAAGAGTGAAGGTGCCATATGTGAGCGAGCGTGCGGCCGCTGGCCTTACGCCGGTATCGTCCGCTGCGATGCAAAGACCAAAGTACAATGGGTAACTGGAATAAATAGTGGCACCATACGGTGTCACAGGTAAGGTTCACAGAGTCAGACTACATAACAAAACCTTTATACACAAGAAAACAAATTTGATGTCACCGTGAAAAATGCGGATAAAGGAAAATGCCATTCCATTACACTAACTAGCAGCTGAGGAAACTCTAGCACGTCTGGGAAGCGCAGAATTGAATGAATTGCATGCACCAGGGGTTATAAGGTATCATAGAGAATACAAAAACACAAGATTGTTACAAACAATAAATAGAACACAAACTTCACCCAGTGAAACAGTGCTCGAGAACAACTAAGAACAACAGCAAATAAACTAAGGTCAGTCCAAGTGAGGATTTAGGGCTACACGTTGAGTTTGTCTTTAACAACACAAGATGCTTTAAATCGAAATTACAAGAAAACAATAAGCTTACAATTACCATAAGTACTTATCCTAGCTAGGTATATTCGTGAACGACATCATCGTCATCATCACGAACAATATCAAGGTACGCAGTTTCGTACAATCCTTTCTTAAAAATAGAAACTTTGCAATATGGCTCCTGTACGCGGCGTACCTTAGGCTCAAAACTGTCGCCAACGTTATTTAACATCGCATTCATTCCTCTTGCCGGGCGCCTACATGACGTCCCTGAAGTCAAATGTTTACTCTATGCTGATGGTATCACGGTGTGCAGTACACACCATGGCCTGTTGACACAAGCGGCAGTCTTACAGGCAGCCTTGGATATTATTCCTAATTATGTTAAATCTGTCAGTCTCTCCACGAGCAAAACTATTTTCACATCGGTCGTCAACCGCTGGGGTCACCGTAAACTCGCTGCTACGCCGAGTCTTCTTCAACTATCTCGAATCCAACTGGATTCCACTCAAATAAAAGTTGACGGCATCTGGGTTCACGGGATGCTAACTGGGCAAGTACTGATGTGGAGGAACGGATATAGAGAAGAATGAATTGTCGAGAATTGTGGTAGGCGGCAATACACGAGGAAAAATGGAAATTAACAGGCAGTCCGCTGTGCTGCTGTATTGCAGGCGAATGTGCCGAACTGTAAAATAGTGTTCCAATTTCGATGATCCGGTGTGACGTACATAGAGATAATATCCAATAAGGTGCGATTAAATTGTTCTGTCAGACCGTTAGTCTGGGGTTGGTAACCTGAATTTGTCTTATTGAGGGTCAACTTCGGCGATGAGTGTCGATAAGAAGGTCGCCCCGCGGTCACTTAGAAGCACCCGAGGAGCGCCATGCAGCGATGCAAAATATCGCAAAAAGAAATTTGCAACTTCTTTAACCGAGGCAGTGGGCACGGCTGCTGTCTCAGCGTAGCGCGTAAGCTGATCGGCAGTCGTGATGATCAAATGGTTGCTTCGATCGGAGAGAGGCAGGCCACCATATAAGTCCGACTACTTCGAATGGCATGGCAGCACGAGGAAGTGGCAGTAGGTGGCCGACAGATGAAGTCGGCTGTTCGAGACGTTGACACAGGGGGCAGGAAGCGACGTATTTAGCTACAATGGAGTGTACTCCAGACAAAAAGAATCGTCTCTTCTCGCTGTCCTAGGTTTTGTGAAAACCTACGTGACCTGCAGTAGCGTCATCGTGTAAAGTCGCTAGGATACGTGGGCAAAGCACACGTGGGACAACTGGGATCCAGCTCGTTCCCTCAGGGTAATACACGTAGCGGAGTAGGATGCCATCTTTGAGCTTGAAGTTGTGTAACTGTCGGTGGAGCTTATCATTGGGTGGTTTCGAAGCGCCAATAAGGCGGTCGATGATGGCACCAAAGCGGGCATCGGCTGGCTGCTGCGAGCGGAGAACGTGTTTGTTGTCAGAGGCATGAAAAGAACTTATGCGATATGCGTCGGAGGGAGAGAGGATTGGCTCGCTCTGGTCAGAGAAGGCAATGCATTGCGTAGCAAAACAGCACGTTGATGGCGAAAGTGTGCAGCGAGAAAGTGTATCGGCATATTGGTAGTGGCGACCCGATTTTTAAACGATGTCGAACTGGTACTTTTGCAGGCGTACAATGCAACGACTAAGTGGGCCTGCTGAAGCTTTCAGCGAAGACAACAAGCAAAGTACATGATGGCTGGTCACAGCTGTGAAGTGGCGGCCATATAGATAAGAGCGAAATTTGTGGAGACTGGCGGTCGAGACTTGATCCCATTGAATTCTTGTGCGCTGCATCTCCCTGGAGCTACGTACCGGTCGCTGTTTCGTATATGCCACCACCGTTATGTCAACCGAGAGATCCACTAACTAGCCGGACCCTTACCTCGACTGCACCACACCCTCCGACTGTACTCAGCAGCTCACCACTTGTGGAAGAAGGCCAGGTCGAGACGGCAAGGGATGCCGTGTGGGGCGTTTATTCCGATGGCCAATCAAGGCGCATGTCATCAGCGGTGCCGCGGGATGATGACGATGGTATGTACACGTGAAAGAAGATCTTTAAGGTTCACAATACGTAGATGCCAGTACTGACGGATGTGAAAGGACAACTCCACTTTATGGTCCTTGTAAGCCGGTACTTATCAATTTGCAAAAACTCCTCCTTCTTTCTGTGCTGAGCTTGTTGCCCTCCAAGACGTGTTTCGTTCTGTATCCAACATAACCTTACCATCTACATCCAAAATTGTCATGTGCACCTACGCTCCCCACGCAACACGTCTGCTCCTACGCGTCAGTCGCAGCCCAGAAATTAGCCAGAATATACATCGTCTGGCGGCTCGCATCTCGCAAGCCTTCCAAATTGAGTGGGGCCCATTTGAACTACTAGGATGGCAAAGCTCTGCAGATTCTGCAACCCACCCGACGACTCTACCATCAATGCCACGCTTCTTCAGTATGGATGATGCCACCCTGCTTCTCTCAGGAAAGGAGCACTTCCGGCGCCGCACACGTGCACTTATCCCATCGTGTGCGGTAACCCTCCCCAGCGGTCTTATCCGCGCAGAGGGGAGGATCTGGGTCGGGCTTCGCCTCATAACAGCTGTAAACGAATATGGCCTCAATACCGATATTTATATCAACGTCAACCCATACAAAAATGGTCTATGTACTTCAATGGAAAAGTTTATGGTCAGCTATGTCTATCTGTGGATTTTTATAGTCAGCTATAAAGTGCCATTGAAATATTTATAGGCAGCTATGAAAAATTCTATACCACTTTGTCTATAGCTTCTGGACCATACAAAATCTCTTTAGATAACTATAGAAAACCTTATGTCCATGAAGCTATAGACTATTAGTCATACAGTTTTCGTTATCTTTCTATAGAAATTTGAATGGCTCTAAAGCTACAGACTGCGAGCCATAGAATCAGTTTTAGCAAGCTATAGAAAAGTTTATGCTCCTGGAGCTATAGATTATTAGTTATTCAGTTATCTTTCGCTGTCTATAGAAATTTGAATTCCTCTGAAGCTACAGAATGCAAGCCATAGAATCAGTTTTAGCAAGCTATAGAAAAGTTTATGCTCCTGAAGCTATAAAATATTAGTAATACCGATATCTTCAGATGTCTATAAAATTTTGAATGTCGCTAAAACTACAGACTACAAGTCATATAAGCTGCTTTAGCTGGTTATAGAAAAGTGTATGTTCCTGAAGCTATAGACTACTAGTGATACAGTTACCTTTAGCGGTCTATAGAAATATGAATGTCTCTAAAAGCTACAGACTACAAGCCATATAAGCTGCTTAGCTAGCTATGAACAGTGTATGCTCCTAAAGCTATATACTATTAGTTATACAGTTATCTTTAGCTGTCTATAGAAATTTAAATGGCTCTAAAGCTACAGACTGATAGCTATATAAGCGGCTTAAGCTGGCTATGGAAAAGTGTACGCTCCTGAAGCTATAGACTAGTAGTCATACAGTTATCTTTAGCTGTCTATAGAAATGTCAATGCCTCTAAATCTACAGACTGCAAGTCATATAAGCTGCTTTAACTGGCTATAGAAAAGTGCATGCTCTCGAAGCTATAGACTAGTAGTCATACAGTTATCTTTAGTCGTCTATAGAAATGTCAATGGTTCTAAAGCTACAGACTGCGTCATATAACCTGCTTTAGCTGGCTATGGAATATTGTATATACCAAAAGATATAGACCAGCAGGCGTACACCCTTATATGAAAGTACATATATCATCGGTTCGAATCCCTCGTGCGACTTGTACTCTAGCTTGATTAAGAGTTGTGTGCTGTATGCAAGAAGAAACCGTATGTCATCAACTACAACGCTGTACGACAAAAGGATTATGTCACAATTTTGGTATAACTGATGAGAGCACTGTCGCCGCATGGAAGTACGCCTGCAGTGAGTACCTCGGACCCATGATTGTTTTAGCCGTGGGGACTGCTGGCCAATTTTCAGTTATTTATTCATGGAATTGAAATTATGTCAGAAGATATAGAGCATGACACACATGCACATACACACATGAGCATGCACACGCACGCACATACACACACACACACGCGAGCGCGCGAATTTTCTATAGCTGACCATAGAAAATGCTAAAGACTGCAAATACTCGCATTATGACACGAGAATTAGTCCATAGGTTATAGTCGTCTATAGCAGGCTATAGCCTTTTGGGCCAAATATCTATAGTCGATGATACACGGGATTTTCTATAGCTGGCCATAAACGTTTGTATGCGACCATAGAAGATGCTAAAGACTGCAGTACATAGGGAACCATAGGTCTATAGAATAGGTTAAAGACTTCTATAGAATAGACTATAGAAAAACCTAGAGACTACCATAATAATAGCTATAGCTTTTTGGGCCAAATATCTGTAGCCGACCATACAAAGAATTTTCTATAGCTGACCATAAACGTTTGTACCTGATCATAAAAAATGATAAAGACTGCAGTAAATAGGGAGCCATAAGTCCATAGAACAAGTTAAAGATTTCTATAGAATAGACTATGGAAAAACCTAAAGACAGCCATAGAAGCGGCTATAGATATTTGGGCCAAATTTCTATAGCCGACCATACAA
>JAJIZL010021084.1:523640-552229 GCA_023969395.1 Amblyomma maculatum | reverse complement strand
TCTATTATGCAGATCGATTCTTGTAATCTTTGTTCATGCTCATTGTCGCGAGACGCGGCTCTATCAATTCCTTTACTGCAGAAAAAGCCTCTAGATGTAGCTCGAAAGATTACAGCCACGTGCATGTGTTTCTACAATGTTCCAGGGTATGCTTATAGTCACCGTTAGCTGCTTTATCTCGATCTTTCTAACCCGCCTTTAAGTCTAGCAATGACATGCGAAACGGGACTTCTTAGTTCGACGACCGACGAGCACGGTTATTGTTATCGTCACCACCGATTCTCTTAGTTATTTTGTGGGTGTAAGTCAGCCCAATAGAGACCTTCATAGAATAAGTTTGGTTTTGTGGGGTTTAACGTCCCAAAGCGACTCAGGATATGAGAGACGCCGTAGTGGAGGACTCCGGAAATTTCGACCACCTGGGGTTCTTTAACGTGCACTGACATCGCACAGCACACGTGCGCCTTACTTTTCGCCTCCACCGAAAAGCGGTCGCCGAGGCCGGGATTCGATCCCGCGTCCTTGGGAACAGTAGTCGAGCGCCGTAACCACTGCGCCACCCCGGCGGGGTTCATAGAATAAGTGTAAAAAATACTGCGCCTTTCCTTTCCTGTAAACCATTATTTATAATTAATATTATCATTATTCAACTGCAACGCGAGTGTCTTCATTTGTGGCTACTGGGCTTGTCACCATAGGTGAGAATATTCAGAACAGCATGAACGGCTAGAGTAAACAATGTTAATATTTTGTTACCTCATGTTATAATGTCATTGTATTAAAGATCACATCTAACTGCCGACAAAAGTACATAATTCGTTATGAGAAGACACAGAAAAATGAATGCAGTGGTATATGGTTTCGTACTGAAGCGCCTTGAGTTAGGTATCGTAGCGACGCGCAGAAGTCAAATAGATGTGATGAATTTGGCATATCCACCCAAGCTACGAGTTCCCCGACTAGAGAATTCCGAGACGTAATTTGTTAGCCCATATTAGATCCCATCACTCTGTGGTAACCACAGTTCAGATACACTGATAAACAAGGAGTGATCCAAATAGGTAGGTAACGCTATAAGGTCATTGTGACATTTGCGTAAGTTATGAATCATAGGAGGCGGTGGCGTAGCGGTAGAACATCCGCCTCGCATGCAAGAGGACCGG
Organism: Amblyomma maculatum; assembly: GCA_023969395.1. NCBI lineage: Eukaryota > Metazoa > Arthropoda > Arachnida > Ixodida > Ixodidae > Amblyomma > Amblyomma maculatum. Next base: position 551,066 of record JAJIZL010021084.1, on the reverse strand, counting down.
GGTTCAAATCCCGGTGCCGCGCAATTCTCCACCGGATTAAAAAAAAAAAAATCCGCGTGGCGATAGAATTGCATACACAGGTTTGGGGTGCGACCTGATGCCGGTGAGCACCTCCGGCAACGCACTCCCTCACCAGAACAGGAGTTGGCCACCCTGGTGCAGTAATTGGCCACAACCTCCTATGATAAGCTCCATAAAACCCCGGCCCTAAGTCACCAGCGGCTGCGGAACAACTGACCACGGCGGCAGTCAGACCTGTGACGCAGCAGGGGGTGCTAAGAAAGCTGGACAGGCCGCCATTGGAAACTGACCCTGGCAACGTTTAATGCTAGAACCCTAGCATTTTTAGTTTAGCAGTGCTGTTAGAGGAACTAGAGGGCATGAAATGGGATGTCATAGGGCTTAGTGAGGTGAGGAGGCCGAAAGAGGCATATACTGTACTGCAGGATGGGCATGTACTGTGTTATCGAGGTTTACCGGAGAGGCGACAACTAGGAGTAGGTTTCCTTGTCAATAAGTATAGGGTTGCAGGCATCGTAATTAGGCTTAATAAGCGGTATAAACTGAAGGTTGTGCAGGCCTATGCACCTACATGTAGTTATGATGACCAGGCAGTGGAAAGCTTCTATGAAGATGTAAAATCGGCAATGCGAAAAGTAAAAACGCAGTATACTGTACTAATGGGCGACTTCAATGCCAAGGTAGGGAAAAAACAGGCAGGAGACAAGGCAGTAGGTGACTATGGCATTGGTTCTAGGAATAACAGGGGGGAGTTACTAGTTGAGCTTGCAGAGCGCAATAACTTACGAATCATGAATACCTTCTTCAGCAAACGGAAGAACCGGAAATCGACATGGAAAAGTCCTAACGGAGAGACTAAAAATGAAATCAACTTCATAATATGTTCAACCCCCGCCATTGTGCAGGATGAAGAGGTAATAGGGAAAGTGTGATGCAGTGACCACAGGATGGTGAGGTCCCGAATTAGCCTAAATCTGAAGAAGGAACGCAATAGATTAGTAAGAAAGAAACCCATCAACGAATTAGCGGTGAGGGGGAGGGCAGAAGAGTTCAGGATCTCGCTACAGAATAGGTATTCAGCTCTAACTGAGGATGGCGACATTACCCTAGAGGCAAAGAACAATAATTTCAGAAATATCATTACTGAGTGCGCGGTAGAGGTAGGCGGTAGGATAGTTAGAAAGGATACCGGTAAGCTGTCTAAGGAGACGAAAGATTTGATTAAGAAACGCCAAAGTATGAAAGCTTCCAATCCAACAGACCAGATTGAATTGGCCGAGATATCAAAGCTAATCAATAAGCGTAAGGTGGCCGATATAAGGAAGTATAACATGGACAAAATTGAGCATGCTGTAGAAAACAGGGGAAGCCTTAAAGCGGTAAAAAAGAAATTGGGCATAGGCAAAAACCAGATGTATGCGATAAGGGACAAGGCGGGCAACGTCATCACTAATATGGACAACATAGTCAAAGTAGCCGAGGAGTTCTATACAGATCTCTACAGCAGCCAAAGTAGTCAGGACCGTAATGAGATTGGCGGTAGGGAAAAACAGTCAGACGTTCCACCAGTAACGAAGGACGAGGTCAAGAAAGCGCTAGAAACTATGAAAAGGGGGAAATCAGCTGGAGAGGATCAGATAACTACAGATTTGCTGAAGGACGGGGGGGATATCGTTCTAGAAAAACTGGCCACGCTGTACACGCAGTGCCTGGTGTCATCGACGGTACCGGAACCATGGAAGAACGCAAACATTATCCTCATTCACAAGAAAGGGGACTCTAAGGACCTTAAAAATCACAGACCAATCAGCTTACTGTCTGTTACGTATAAGGTATTTACTAAGGTAATCACTAATAGAATCAGGACAACCTAAGACTTCAATCAAGCAAAGGATCAAGCAGGGGTTCGGAAACGGTACTCAACTATCGATCATATCCATACCATCAATCAGGTGACAGAAAAATGCTCGGAATATAACCAGCCCTTATACATAGCATTCATTGATTACGAAAAAGCATTTGACTCAGTTGAAACCTCGGCGGTGATGCAGGCATTGCGAAATCAGGGGGCAGACGAGCCGTACGTGAAAGTGCTGGAAGATATATACAGTGGCTGTACAGCAACCATAGTTCTGCATAAGGAAAGTAACAAAATTCCCATAAAGAAAGGTGTTAGGCAAGGAGACACAATCTCCCCAGTACTATTCACAGCTTGTTTAGAGGAAGTATTCAGAGACTTGTAATGGGAGCAGTTAGGGATAAGGGTAGATGGAGAATACCTGAGTAATCTGCGATTTGCTGATGACATTGCCTTGCTAAGCAACTCGGGGGATGAACTGCAAATAATGATTGATGACCTAGACTGGAAAAGTAGAAAGGTAGACTTGAAAATCAATATGCAGAAGACTAAAGTAATGTTCAACAGCCTCGGGAAGGAACAGCAGTTTACATTCGGTAGCGAAATACTGGAAGTAGTAGGCGAATATGTCTACTTAGGACAGGTAGTAACCGTAGATCCGGACCATGAAAAAGAAATAACAAAAAGAATAAGATTGGGATGGAGCGCATTTGGCAAGCACTCGCAGATTATGACTAGCAGCTTACCGATATCGCTCAAGAGGAAAGTATACAACAGTTGCATCTTGCCTGTACTCACCTATGGGGCTGAAACATGGAGGCTAACCAAGAGAGTTCTACTTAAGTTGAGGGCAACCCAGAGGGCTATGGAACGAAAAATGGTAGGGGTAACATTAAGAGATAGAAAGCGTGCAGAGTGGGTCAGAGAAATAACTCAAGTTACCGACATTCTAGTGGAAATTAAGAAGAAGAAATTGACATGGGCAGGACATGTAGTGCGAAGAGAGGATAACCGATGGTCGCTGAGGGTAACAAACTGGATTCCAAGGGAAGGAAAGCGTAGCAGGGGGCGGCAGAAAGTTAGGTGGGCGGATGAGATTAAGAAGTTCGCAGGGGTCAAGTGGAAGCAGCTAGCACAGAACCGGGTTAAGTGGAGAAATATGGGAGAGGCCTTCGCCCTGCAGTGGGTATAATCAGGCTGCTGCTGCTGATGATGATGATGATGACTCATAGGGCGCAGTGGTGATAACGGAGATTTTTATCGTGGAGTACAGCTTTTGACAGTTTGTGTGAATAAGTGCTCCTATGAATACAGATGTGGTAGATGCAAAATTGCTGTCAGCATAGATGCATAGATGAAATGGTCTGCAACGCGCTAGGTATTATAGAATGTGGTCTTATATTGGCCTTCCCGGCGTTAATTGTATAGTTATCGATTCACAGGTACTGCCATTGTTTCCCTTCTTGAATTCGTATACACACCTGAAGGGACATTTTCGTTCGGGTGTTAGGTGGTCGTGTATGTACACTGACTGCTTACAGCTCTGTGGAAACTCGATATCTACTGTTGACAACATACCTTGCTAGCTTTAGCAAAATACGATTTTGTCTTGATCGACATCATGCAATAATATTGCTGTCGGTTTTCGCAAGTACATGATGCGCAATTGTCGAGGCCAGGTGGGGTGACCGGAGAGCTAATTTTGTCGCCAATGGCTTGAACAACCGACACGCAGTTTTCAACCTTGCGTCGCTGGAACACTTTTACCCACAATCGTGTTCGGACGAGAGTTGCTCAAGGTCAAACATGCGTTATATTAGCGGTTAGTTTCCTTTCAGGGCTTTGTTTCTTCAGTGAGTGCATCGTTTTCTTTTTACAGTAGCCTACAGGTCATTTAATGTTGCTTCGCTGTCATCATTGTAGGCATTTCATCCCGTAGTACTGATTTTCCTACTAAGTACGGCAAATGACGGCATATTTCAAACATCGTTAGTTTAGGGAGCAGCGGACGCAGCAAGAAAAAAAAACTTAGTTTAGCAACTAAACTAATTATACACGAACCCGATGGAAACGGTTGGAACAAGTTAGTGGCTTTGTGAGGCTACAACCACTGCTTCTGAAAGACGCTGTCTTAGTCCTGTTCTATTAAAACCAGAAGACAACTGTAAGAGTGACTAAGTCAAGAATATCTCGAAACAAAATGGCTGCCACTCTTAATATACAAGGACTACTAGGGAGGAATACCCACAATGAGGACAGCACCATAAGCTTTCATTACCGGGATGTTGGGTTTTTTGCGTTTCAGAAAGGATATAAGAATGGTCCAGACGTGTATATCTGATCCCATCGAACGGATACGGTGCGAAAGGGAAACCGAAGATGGAGAGAGAGAAGAGGCCGTCGGCTGGCTGTTACTAGCTCCGGCCTGCACCCCCATTCCCTGCTAGCGAAGGTAGTGTCCGCTAGGGCCTCGGCGCTCGCGTTGGTAAGTGCCTAGGCAGCGTGCAATACGCGTTGTTGCGTGGAGTCTTCTCCAAAGACCGCATGAGACTGGTCGTCTTGTCTTGCGCCGGATAAACTAAATGCGATTTGTGCATTGATTCAATCGCTGGCGCACGGCCGCGCCACGAAGCCCTTCGTGGCTCAGACGCAGGTTTGTTCGTACCGGTTACATGCAACTTGGCTCCGAAATGCGATCTATTGCCAGTTATGTATTTTGCTAAGCTCCCCACTAAGGAACGATTGTTAACCGGTCCGGTGAAGAAAAGACCTGCAAAAAAAAAAGGTAAACCGTCCGCAGCTGGGCTTGAAGACAAAAAGCTGATACGTTACTTTTCTGAGCGCCTCTACTGCGTGCAGACATGTTCCGCCATGCATACAGTGAGAATGATGTGTGCATTTCGCAAGGCGACAATGAAATCAAAGTGCGGAGAATAAAAGCACTTGGCTGCTTTCGACCTCGCTATACTGGGCGCAGCCATCCTGAAAACTAGCACCAATGACAATAGCAGAAAAAACAAAATCCGTCTAATATAGCCACATTTACTTGCTCCAAAACATGCATGCAAAGTAGTGAATTAAATTTTATTTTCTGTTACAACGAGTAAACAAAATATTATATAATGTTTCTAAAGACACGTGATTGTATGTGAACAGTAGCAGTAGCCAATGTATTCAAGAGTAGCAACGTAGCAAAACAACGCAGCCACAGGGACATTAGCCGCATGGTGAATGTGGCGCAACACGAAAAGAAACTTGTACACAGTGGTTTTGAATTCACCATCATCATCATCATTATCATCAGCCTGATTATACCCACTGCAGGGCGAAGGCCTCGCCCATATTTTTCCACTTAACCCGGTTTTGTTCTAGCTGCATCCACTTGACCCCTGCGAACTTCTTAATCTCATCCGCCCACCTAACTTTCTGCCGCCCCCTGCTACGCTTTCCTTCCCTTGGAATCCAGTTTGTTACCCTCAGCGACCATCGGTTATCCTCTCTTCGCACTACATGTCCTGCCCATGTCAATTTCTTCGTCTTAATTTCCACTAGAATGTCGGTAACTTGAGTTATTTCTCTGACCCACTCTGCACGCTTTCTATCTCTTAATGTTACCGCTACCATTTTTCGTTCCATAGCCCTCTCGGTTGTCCTCAACTTAAGTAGAACTCTCTTGGTTAGCCTCCACGTTTCAGCCCCATAGGTGAGTACAGGCAAGATGCAACTGTTGTATACTTTCCTCTTTAGCGATACCGGTGAGCTGCTAGTCATAATCTGCGAGTGCTTGCCAAATGCGCTCCATCCCAATCTTATTCCTCTTGTTATTTCCTTTTCATGGTCCGGATCTGCGGTTACTACCTGTCCTAAGTAGACATATTCGTCCACTACTTCCAGTATTTCGCTACCTAATGCAAACTGCTGGTTCTTCCCGAGGCTGTTGAACATTACCTTAGTCTTCAACATATTGATTTTCAAGCCTACCTTTCTATTTTTACTGTCTAGGTCATCAATCATTATTTGCAGTCCATCCCCCGAGTTGCTTTGCAAGGCAATGTCATCAGCAAATTGCAGATTACTGAGGTATTCTCCATCTACCCTTATCCCTAACTGCTCCCATTCCAAGTCTCTGAATTCGGACATCATCAAAGTGCAACCGTGGAGCTTCCATCATCAGGCATGTTGCAAGCTTCGACAGTGGATCATGGCTCGGACCAGCGGACGGAGACCCGAGGACAACGAGCGGCGTAGGCGCGAGGTGTTCCGCGCAGTGAGAACCGAGAAATGAAACTTCGTTTAGGACTCCATACGGGTGTTGTAGCTAGAACGCAACTCGGGGCTTATTCCGATGCACACGCCTCTGGAAAGGCTGTAAACAACCTAATATTTGAGGTGGGGCCTGGTGTTCTAAAAAAAGTAGAGTACAGCAGCCTTTTTCTGATTCCTTTGGCTGTTTCGTTGGTGATACTCTGACGATGCGCGAGTGCTGCCATGGCTTTGAGCAAACTTTCAAAAGCTGCATTTCGAAATGCGCGAAATAAGAGAGCTGGATAATGCAACCAAGGTACATACTCTCTAGGTAAGTATGAATTTTTTGCTGCAAACTGAATTGTAGCTGAATTATTGAGTAATTTTGGCTCAAATATAATTGTATGTAATGTAGGGACAAGGAAGAAATAATTAGGCCACTATCTTCCACAACTTCACAAATTCAACGAGCTCTCATATTTTCCACATTTGTTTGCATAACGCTCTCACAAACAACATTCTTTCACCTCCCGGTTATGAGCATGCATTGTGTGCCCATTATTGCTTCCAAAGCATTTTATAACACCAGTACTATTAGCCATACCTTGCTAACAGGTACACATTGATTCTAGACTTAAAATGCCTCATAAAAGGTTCCCTGGTATAACAAATCTTGATGAAACAGAAGCTTGAATATATGCAGTGTCAAGCAAAGTTTGTAGCAAGCAATTGTTCAGTACCCTCATGTGCAATTGCCTTATAAAAAGTTTCCTAATATAACAAATCTTGATGAAAAAAAAAACTTAGCTTAAATGCAGTGCAAGCCAAGTTTGTAGCAGTCAACTGTTCAGTACTTCCATACGCAATATTTTGGTTGACATTTCATGCAAACAATGTAACACCTTGACGGGCCTAGGGAGCTATGACAGCACATGGTATAGGCCACATTCTTATATCTTTACAGTGGAACTGTGTGTGTTAAATAAGTGTCCTCTCTCACACATAATTGCTGTGGAATTGGTACTGAAAGGGCCCACGAAAAGCTATTCATTAAAACTAGAAAACGCGTGCAAGCAATCAGTGCCTCTGCAATGCAAAACGTTTCAAGCTACCTGCATTCAGTGCCAAAAATGACTTGTTTCCATCGATTCAGCGCATTCCACCACGCTCCATCCCGCCTGCCTGGCTGCATCGCATGAGTGTCCAGTGATTGGGTGCACCCAGCAGGCCCCAATAACATCGTTGAAGAGTGAGCGCCTGAGATGTGTCACATTAAATGACTGCGAGCCGTTGCCAGCAGCACTTTTCAAAGATTAGCTGCAAAGCTTTAAAATTTGACTTGAATGCTCATAAGGACCACCTCCATGGACGTAGTGCCTTATAACATTACCACAGGCACCATTTCAGATACCCTTGAAGCACTTACCAGCTCAACATGATTACCAGCTTCAACAAAGTAGGACAACCTTATGGACTGTGACTGAACTAGCTTAATCAAGCCATTCTTGAAGATTTGTGAGGGATGTGACGATATATGTGAGCTTGTCCACCTGCTTCATTCTTTTGCTTGCCTGTACCCGCAATGAACATGAATTCTTGCCTGCTGAATGATAGCCATTAAGGACTTAGAAAACTATGTCTTTCTGGACTGAATAAAATGCTTCACAAATTTTCCTGATAATCGTTGCATCTGCACATGTAAAAACCAAGGAGGATATATAAAAACTTCTGGAGTGGAGGTGACGTCCAAAAAGTGACGCCAACGTGCCGCCATCTTGAGAGGGGCAAAACATACAGGCGGCCACATTCATGGCAGCAGTCGCAGGAAAGCGCGGGGCCCATTTAAGGATATTTCTTTACTGCATGGCAACTCCACTTGGATTAATGTTGGTGTATGGCGTCATGAATTGTTCCTGAGCATATTGGTAGCGTTTTGCGCTATTTAATTACAGCTAATTGCATAATAGTGACTAATTATAAAATACATGCTATAGCTACAAGTTCTTTATCATTGTATAGCTTATAACAAAATTATATAGCGTATAACAAAATTCCCATAAAGAAAGGTGTTAGGCAAGGATACACAATCTCCCCAGCACTATTCACAGCTTGTTTAGAGGAAGTATTCAGAGACTTGGAATGGGAGCATTTAGGGATAAGGGTAGATGGAGAATACCTCAGTAATCTGCGATTTGCTGATGACATTGCCTTGCTAAGCAACTCGGGGGATGAACTGCAAATAATGATTGATGACCTAGACTGGAAAAGTAGAAAGGTAGACTTGAAAATCAATATGCAGAAGACTAAAGTAATGTTCAACAGTCTCGGGAAGGAACAGCAGTTTACATTCGGTAGCGAAATACTGGAAGTAGTAGGCGAATATGTCAACTTAGGACAGGTAGCACCCGTAGATCCGGACCATGAAAAGGAAATAACAAGAAGAATAAGATTGGGATGGAGCAAATTTGGCAAGCACTCGCAGATTATGACTAGCAGCTTACCGGTATGGCTCAAGAGGAAACTATACAACAGTTGCATCTTGCCGGTACTCACCTATGGGGCTGAAACGTGGAGGCTAACCAAGAGAGTTCTACTTAAGTTGAGGACAACCCAGAGGGCTACGGAACGAAAAATGGTAGGGGTAACATTAAGAGATAGAAAGCGTGTAGAGTGGGTCAGAGAAATAACTCAAGTTACCGACATTCTAATAGAAATTAAGAAGAAGAAATGGACATGGGCAGGACATGTAGTGCTAAGAGAGGATAACCGATGGTCGCTGAGGGTAACAAACTGGATTCCAAGGGAAGGAAAGCGTAGCAGGGGGCGGCAGAAAGTTAGGTGGGCGGATTAGATTAAGAAGTTCGCAGGGGTCAAGTGGATGCAGCTAGCACAGAACCGGGTTAAGTGGAGAATTATGGGAGATGCCTTCGCCCTGCAGTGGGTATAATCAGGCTGATGATGATGATGATGTATAGCTTATGCCAAGCACAATAGCACTAGACCAGCTGCACGTTTTAATTGTTTACCGCTAATTGCTCTAATTGATTAAAGCTAATTGAATAACTCTGAATAAATATTAAAATACATGCTATGGCTACAAGTCATATACCGTTGCGTAGCTTATGCCAAGTCCAACAGCACTAGCCTAGCTGCAAGTTTTAACCATTTACCACTAACTGTGCTAATTAATTACTGCTAATTGCAATGATATTAGTGTCGTACAACTGTACTCGATATAAGCTACACCACGACATATGACTTGAAAGGATAGCATTCATTTCAGGCTTATTCACAATTGAATAATTAGCAATAAATAATTAAGACGTGCAGTATGTTTAGAGCACGTGTACTCTGAATAAGCTATCCAACGATATATGACTTGTAGCCAATGCATCTATTTCGACATGTAGGGGCAATTATCTAATTAGCATACATAATTAGAAATTCAGTCAAGGCAGTGCATTTATACTCGACATATGCTATCTAACGATATATGACTGGATGATGAGTAAAATCTAAAGTTTTTTAGCACCTAATTATTTCACCACGTATAATTTAGATTTGCTCAGCTGGTAGACCACAACATTGCATTAGAACTTAAAAATCCTTTAAGCACTTGAAACACACCGGCGACGACCGCGAACAGCGCTGCCAAGCGCTTGGCAGGCCAATTCTTGCCCACCACAAGATGGCCGCCGCAGGCTTCACCCCAGCCCATTGGGCGTATAGGGGAGCTCCACTCCAGCAGTTTTTTATATCCTCCTTGGTCAAAACCTATTTTCTCAAGCATTCATGCTCATTCACCCTTTTTTTCAATGATATGCTATGTCTCCAAGGGCACCACTCACATCACACTTGTTTCTCTGTTCAACAGCACCACTACTACATAGTATTAACATTACAGTGGGCCTAACATTGAAGAGACAAAGTTTCTTCCGGGGCCATTTCCTTCTTTGCATTACTGGAATAGTTCTTTTCGCTTGCAAGGGCAACCTTTTTTCCAATGGATGCCAAGCATAGCCCTTACGTGGACTGATGAGGCTAAGACATTTGCAGGGATCAAGTGGATGCAGCTAGCGCAGGACTTCGTTAATTCGAGAAATATGAGAGAGACCTTTGTCCTGCCGTAGGCCTAGGCTCCGCGTGTCCTACTCAAGCTCCAAAGGTCATGGAGGGTTGGATTCCGATCTTAAAGGCAAAGTCTGGGTTTGCAGCGTTTACCAAAGTGGCCATGCTGCATAGTCTTCTGAGATCAAAAAACCTGATGTCTAGTAATCGTCCGGCCATTTTAGCTGCAAACTGCTGTCTGACAAAGTTAAAGTGGAAAGACAGGCTAGTTGGCATTTATATGACGACTGCATATTTCAGTACAAAAAACACAGGATGAATGAAGTAGATAGAAGCAGGATGAACGCTTCGTTTTGTACTTTTTGAAGCATTTGCCCTGCGTCGTCTCCTTTCTTCGCCTTGTGTTTTTGCACTGAAATAAGCATTGTTTTCTGGCAAAGGCATGCCTGTGATTTTTCGCTCCCAATGCCGAAAAACATCCATAACGCTGAAGGCAGATTTTCTACAAAACATTGCAAACATTTTGTTGTGTTAAAAGGTATACAAGCTCCGCGAGCAACTTCAGTTGAGTGGAACCTTCTCAAGAGTGCCAAATAAAGCTCACTTGATGGCAGATTAGGCTGCTGTTGCCTTTTCGTCCTACCAAAATGTGTGCTCACCCATTCCAATGTACATATGACGTTGCGACAAAGCGAGCCAGTTGCAAATCAGTTTCATGGTGTAGCGCCTTCCTCTGGTTGCGCTAAGATTGCGACCATAGCACAGCTGCTGAAAAAAAAAAGACGACTGGTGGAAGTGGCACGTGTAGCCATATTTGGCTGGTCTTTTCTAGTCAAGATCAATATCAGCTGTCTCGTCCTTCGCTCCTGAGGTCTTCAGCCTACAATATATTCGACCCCTGTTCTTTTTTTTATAATAGCAGCCTTGCCTCGAGCCGAAGTAGCATTTAGCTTCTGAGGCATTGTTTTAATATGATAGCATTAAAGGTATCATTTTCCAGTAAATCCAGCAACAGCGGCAATAGTGATGTGAGCGAAACATCATGGGCCCGCCTCTGGTACGTAGCATTTGGCAGGTGAAAAGGCCGTACACTGACTGAACGGCATGCTGGCTGTTGACAAAAAGCCAGAAAACATGGCCGAAATGAGAATCGGACCCGCCGGAAGCCTTCTCTACGGTTACAAGAAGCTCCCAGTGATGGCGTTAGCTACAACAGCGATGCATCGTATCCTCATCAATCGGAGCAGCCAGCTGGGAGCCTCGACCGAGTGCCGTGCGCCGAGCGGAGTGGCTGGCAGCTACGGCCTCCCTCCTCACACGGAGCAGACAACTGACGTTACATGGCATCTTCTCTCTAGCTGCAACACAGCAGGCCCATATCTGCATTTCTTGTAACCACACCTGTGTAGCCGAGACTTATTTAACCTGTTATACCAATTTAAAAACTAATCGAATAATTCATCCATACAAAACGTGCATGAAACAGATAACGAGTCAAGCACATTACTTCTATGCCATGCAGGCACGTTCTTGGTTGAAGCAGGTTTTTTTTAGCTATGCCTGTGGGTGCTTCGCAAAATGCCGTAGCTCACGAATATAAGCTAATGAGTAGGTGGGAGATGATAATATCACAAACTCAGGAATTGGGGATTCGACGAGCTGTAAAGTAAGTTGTAAAGTAATAAGGATTCGCAGGGGAAGCCATTAGAACTATCGCATTGGGCTGTTGTCTTCTAGATTTTTTTCTAATTTCTTGTTTTTTTATGATTTATTTTTTTAACAAATTGGCTAAAAACCTGTAGAGGGAATTATTGTCATATTGTATTGCAGTACATTTCTAGGATATTGCTTTGTTGGTATTGAAGCCAAATTTGAAATGTCTCCGCATACACCTTTTAATTTATAAATTTCTCAAAATCGCTTCTCGCTGTATATTTGAGAAATGAAAAAAAATTTTCTATCCTGAAAAAAAATGAATGTCTTGTACACAGCTTTATTTTTATATTAGCTTTCAACACATCGCTTTTGCCGGCCTGTGATTGACATTGCGCTCATTGGTCAAGGTTTCCAGATTCTTCCTACAAAAAAAAAAGAACTACAGTAGCATCTGCTGATGAAAATATTCTAGTTAAAAATGTTTCTGCACCGTTCCTAACATACATTTTATAAAATGAGTATCTTAGAAGTATGGTTTTCGTTGCGCCCCAAAGATTAGGTGTGTAAACCTTTGTAAGGTGTGAGAAATGTGCTCTTTCTGCAAAGCCATTGTTTTCGCACGTTGCAGCCAGAAAAAGTGTGCAATGTGCAGTTCTCGCAGGTCGCGAGTTCAATAAACTAGGTGTAAAAAAATAGAATGAAAAATAATTTATCTGAGCAGGAAAAACTAGAAAGCCTATCATATTCTCTACTGTAGCCATACACAAAAGTCTACCTTTTCCGCGCGATGACACAGATAAAATCTCATTGGCTTTATTAACCACTGGCTATTTGTGAAAAAGGAACATCTTCAATCATAATACAGCGTGCATTATTACTAGTTTGTTCTTTGTCTTGTAACTCATTACATGATGGAGCTGAAGGAGTTTACATTTAAAATAGAGCTTATAAATAAGCTCAGTCCTGCTTCGCGCTTTTTGTTTCAGTCCTCACTGGCTGCAGGACGCTTACTATGACTGCTGCTCCCTGTTCACTAAACACTCAGTGCACTGCAGTTGATTACAATTTATTCTAGGAATTAGCTAGAAGCTCAATGGCACAAAGTCGGTACTGCTGGGTGCATAAGGCAAACCAGTGACCTTTAATGTACAGACGTCAGCAAGTCTCTTTGAATTGCAAGAACATCGACCGGCCGCACAAAGAAAGTGAAATTTTTGAGCAGGTGCTCGACTCTGGGAACAATTATGGCGCTATAATTAAGGCACGTAGGCATGCTATTTGCGCTCACAAAGGCACTTTACCACTAATAGAGCAGCCCAGAAAAATTTCACTTTTTTTGCTCAGCAGCACACCTCTCCAGCATTGTAGACGTGTGCTGACGACTGCACTAACGTTGAAAGTGTGCTTCTGTTGCTACAACCAAGACACAGAAAAATCCTAACATTACAGTGATTGTGGACAATCATTCCTGGCATTCTAGTTAATCGGGGCAGTTTGTCCATATGGTAACAGTAGCAACTAGGGCAGCTCCCTCATGACTGCACTGACAGCAAGAGTGCAAGTATGCCGCAAGGGAATACGCTATCAAGGTTAAAACGTGCCGAAGTTACACTTTTCTCGATTCGTGCACACTGGTTACAAATGAATTACTTTTCCCCTATTGCAAAACAGTAATTGACTTTCTTTCATGCATTTTGCCCCGATAAACTGATCAGTATTAGACACAAAGCTTCACCACCCATTGCACATCGGGCTGGTGGCGGAAATAAATGTAATAATATATTGTAGCAATAAATTGATATTAACCTTTTACCGCTTATTTTGTCCGCCAGAAATAACATTTTTCGGAATTTGTGTAACATATGCAAGGCTGATTTTGTGATTTCCCACATCAGATCGACACAGAAAATGTAACATTTGTGTACCAGTGAAAAAAATTGATTTCTATTCTGTGTTTGTGCTGGACTTCGTTTCTGCTGCTGTCTGCAATCAACAAAACTACATTCCTAAGGATGCATTTGCCAAAGAAAATAGCACAGTGCAGAAGTTTCGTAAAAACTTCTTTCCTTTCGTGCACTGACAAGGGTGGGAAAATAAATAGTTTATGACGACATGCATATGAAAAAAAGCCAAAAGGGATTGAAATCAAGTAAAGCATATGGAATTATTTAATATTGTTGTTTCACAGAATATTCAGTGGGAAATTATTACTTTATACATTTTTTACCCGAAAGAATATAGAGGAAGTAGGAGAGACGACAACTAAATGTCCATAGAGAGATCCAAACTCACATCCTCTGTATTTTGCGTACGGTGATGTACCAAGTGAGCTACAGCAGTGGCTGCTAAACCTTTTTTTTCCAAGTATAATTAGGTTGTGCACAGCCGAATATTGAGAGGGTCACAGAAGGTCATCCCCAGCGAAAGCGACAATAGGTCTAATGCCACAAGTGCGCACTTGTGGCATTAGACCTATTGTCGCTTTCAAATGGCGCCATTTGAAATGCGATTGAGTGGGGAGGGCAGCTGCTGTACCATAACCCTTTAGTGCACCTCTAGGAGCACCAAAGGGCTCTAGCCAGAGATACTGTTAAATGTATACTGCAGGGAAATTGCGACTTTCTCTGAAATTGCATTTAGGAGATGCAGTTATCAAAACCTGCTTCTGTGCACTGCTATGAGGTCATTGTACTGGGAATATATATTTTGCAGAACACGGCCATAAGTGAGAGCTTTCCTTGCAGATAGTGCTAGGTAGTTTATAATGAATTATATACAACTCTGAAAATTGTTGTTAGGCCATTGCTGCAAACAACTCTACTGATATGATGACTACAAAGCATCTTCTCTTGGTCACATGTCAGTATATGTTGTGTATCCAGGCTGGTTTACTGTGCGATTTTTTATAGGTTCCTTGCGGCAAAGGCAAGTGGTTTTGCCTTATGAGTCACCTGAATGCCAATTGCAATTCTTTTAGTTTTGCACTTGTACAATCACGCACAAGAGACGAATGATAAGGCCATGCAGGGTTACACATCTTGCATTTACAGAACACCTAATATGAAGAGCCTGGGAGTGATGACAACAATCTCTATGTTTTGCTTTTCTCATGCTGTCCTGTAATATTTAATTACCGTCCTCAACAGTTGAAACAGCAGCTGCGTTGATGCAGAGAATGTTCGGATAATGATTGAGGTTGTCCGCGCATTCAGTAACCTTGCTTAGGTAGAAATACAGGAAAATACTAGGTTTTCGCTAGAAACTAACTCTCCTAAAAACAAGTTATGGCAGTTGGGAACTGATTGTAAACTTCATTTACCGGAATCTGTTTTTGACAAAATCACAACATGGCTGAAATATGTGCACGTGCTTTCTTTACATTCACATTCAAGGAACCAAGAGACCAAAATATGTAATAAATTGTTATAGAAATGGCAAGCTCTTGTCTTGTAATTGAGGGCAGCAGTACAGGAAGCAAAAAGATTTATTTATCACTATGATACTTATCAAATGAGCAAGTGTTACAATGCTGCGAATCCTCGCCGTTACTGGTGCAACTCACTATATGACCACATCTCAGTGAAATATTAGAGTTAACATGATTTTTTCTTTCGCGAGTGTTCATCTTCTAGCTTAGTTTATGCACTATTTAGCCAGCATGCTGCTGATTATAAATGCTCCCATCACATAGCCATTGAATTGCGTCTAGCTTCTTTCACTCAGCGGTATCACAATGTTTGCATATATTGGTTGAAATGGCGACCGCGGTCAATTTATGCTTGCATAGACGTAGGCATTTGTCGAAGTGCTATAATGGTTGGATGAGGAAATTGAAATAGATTCTTCTATTCTGTAAAAAAAAATCAAGGTCTGGCAGCAGAGCTTTATATTTATATTAGCTTTCAGTACATCATTTTTTTCCGGCCCGTGATTGAAATCGTGCTAATTGATAATGGTTTCCAGCTTCTTCATACAAAACAAGAACAACAGTTGCATCCACTAATGGAAATATACTTGGTACAAAAGTTTCTACAGCATTTCTAACAAATATGTATAAAATGAGTACCTTAGATGTATGTTTTTCGTTGTGCCAAAACTATTAGGAGTATAAACTTGTAAGGTGTAAGAAATGTACTCATTCTGAAAAACAATTGCTTTCGCACCTTGCAGCCATAAAACGATTGCAATGTGCAGTTCTCGTAGGACGTGAATCCAATAAGTTATGTGTAAACAAAAGACTGACAGATAAACTTAGCTGTGGAGGAATAACTCGCAAGTGCATTATATTCTCCACTGTAGCTATAGAAAAAAGTCTAGCTCTTCCGCATGATGGCACTGCTAGGCAGCTCCGAATGGCTTTTTTAACCTCTGGCTATTTGTGTCAAATAAACAGATTTGTTCATAATACAGTGTGCATTAAAAATGTTTTGCACCTTGTCCTGTAACTCATTACATCATGGAACTGAAAGAATTTACATTCAAAATAAATATTAGAAATGAGCTCTGTCCTACTTGACACTTTTTGTTCAGTATACACTGGCGGCAGCGCGCAAACTGTGACTGGTGCATCTGTTGACTAAACTATCTGTACACTGTAGTTGACGATTTAATTTATTCCAGGAATTAAAAGTTCAGTGGCATGCTAACTATGACTGGTGCATCTGTTGACCAACCTATCTGTGCACTGCAGTTGATTATTTATTTATTGTAGGAATTAGTTAGAAGTTCAATGGCACAAAGTAGGTGCTGCAGGGTGCACGAGGCAAACCAGCGACGTTTGATGTACAGACGTCAGCAAGTCTGTCTGGAGTGCATGAACACCGACATGTCGCACAAAGTGAAATATTTGAGCAGGGGCCCGATTCTAGGAACAATTATGGCACTATAATCAATGCGCATAGGCATAATATTTGCACTGAAAACTGCTCTTTACCCCGATTGGAGCAGCTTAGACAAAATTTCACTTTGTTTGCTCCGTTGCAGACTTCTCCAGCATTGTAGACATGCGCTGACGACTGCACTAGCGGTGGAAGAAGGAGGAGGAGGAGGAGGAAGATGAGGAGGAGGAAAGACAGAGAGGTTAACCCGTAAAAGAAACCGGTTTGCTACTCTGCACTGGGAGAAGGGGTGAGTGGATATAAAAGTTGTGAGAAAGGGATGGGTGAAGTTAGTACAGTCACATCACAGACATGCCACATCACATCATGTCACAGTCATATCATGTAACGTAACAGCACACTCATAGTATTTCGATTGGGCCTGTGCCTTTCATTAAGCGGTGCAGTGCCTGAGAGGCCATCACCGCAGACGATCGCCGTAACCAGGGACCCTAAAATAAACATTTCAGTCAATGGGCGTCCATCTAGATGCTCCAGCGTACAGCACACTGTCTTTCCTCCCTGTATACGGGGCACTCACAAAGAATGTGGCCTAGTGTGCTGCTATTGCTAGGGGAAGGACAATACAACCAAGTCACAGCAAAAGCCTAATAATATATTGTTTGTGGACAACCCTTGCCAGAATTTTAGTTCAACGGGAGAGTTTGTCCATATCGTAAGAGTAGCAACTAGTGCAGCACCCTCATGGCTGCGTTGGCATCAAGAACGCAAGTATGCCGCAAGGAAATACGCTATCAAGGTTACAATATCAAAACGTTTACACTTTTCTTGCTTTGTGTACACTGGCTATATATCTTGTATATGTGAAAACAGTAATCGACTTTGTTTCATGCATTTTGCCTCGCTTAACTGATCTGCATTAGACATGCACCTTCACCAGATATTGTACTTCGGGCTGGTGGCGGAAATAAATGTATTAATATATTGTAGCAATAAACTAGTTATGTGTTGTTAGGAAGATAGTGAGAGACCGGAAAGCGTGGCGTGACATGGTCAATAGGGTCACGAAGAGTCGGACACGACTGAACGACTGAACTGAACTGAACTGAGCAATAAACTATTATTAACCTTTTACACTTATTTTGTTTTCAAGAAAAAAAAAACATTTTTTGCAAATGAGTGTGACATGCAAGGCTGATTTTGTCGGTACCCACATCACATTGACACAGATAAAGTAACAGTGTGTACTAGTGAACAAAGTGATTTATATTCTGTGTTCGTGCTGGGTGTTGTTTCTTCTTCGGTGTGCAGTCAACAAACTACATTTCTATGCATTGAATTTGCCAAAGAAAATAGCACCATGCAGCAGTTTTGTAACAACTTCATTCCTTTCTTGCACAGATAAGGGTAGAAAAATGAATGGCTCGTGACGACATGCACATGAAGAAAAGCCAAAAGGGATTTGGAACCAAGTAAAACATGAAAATTTGTAATATTTTTGTTGTTTCACAGGGTATTAAGTGGAAAATTTTTAATTTTATACGTTTTTTATCTGAAAGATAATAGAGGAAGAAGGAGAGATGGCAATTTTATGTTTATAGAGATATACAAACCCACAGCCTCTCTATATTCCGTACGGAGCTGTACCAGGCGAGCTACAGCAGTGACTGTTAAACCTTGCTCTTCCCAGTATAATTAGGTAGTGCATAGCCGAATATTGAGATTGTGCTCAAGGGTCACTCCCAGCCAAGGTGGCTGTAGGTCCAATACCGCAAGTGCCACTTGAAATGCGATTGAGTGGTGAGGGCAGCAGCTGTACCAGAACCCTTTAGCACTCCTCTAGGAGCACCAAAGGGCTCTACCAGAGCTACTGTTAGGTGCATACTGCAGAGAAATTGCTACTTTCTCTGAGATCGCTAAAATTGCGTTTATGAGATGCTGCTATCAAAACCTGCTTCTGTGCACTGCGATAAGGTTATTGTACTGGGAATATATTTTGCAGAACATGGAGAAAAATTGTGAAGTTTCCTTGGAACTAGTGCTAGGTAGTTTAAAATGAATAATATACTCTGAAAATGTTTGTTAAGCAAAAGCTAGAAACAACTGTACTAACACGATGAGTAGAAAGCATCTTCGCTTGGTCACGTCGCAGTATAAGTTGTGCCTCTGAGGCTCATAAATTGTGCTGCTTCTGTGATGGGTTCCTTGCGACATAGGCAAGTGGTTTTGCCTTATGAGTCACCTGAATGCAACTTGCACTTCCTTTATTTTGCATTTGTACAATCACGCACAAGAGACGAATTATAGGGCCATGCAGCGCTACACATCTTGCATTTACAGCACACCTAATTTCGAGAGTCTGAGAGGCCTGACAGCAATCTCTTTGCTGTGCTTTTCTCACTCTGACCTGTTATTTTTTTTAAGACCGTCCTCAACATTGAAAAAGCAGCTGAGTTGATGCAGATAATTTTCGTATAATGATTAGGTTTATCCGCACATTCACTAAGCATGCTTGGGTAGAAATACAGAATAATACTGGGTTCTCACTATACAGTAACTATCCCAAACGCAAGTTATGGCAGTTGTGAACTGATTGTAAACTTTATTTATCAGAATTTGTTTTTGGCAGAATCTCAAAGTGGCTGAAATATGCGTAGGTGGTTTCTACGCATTCACATTGAAGGAACTAACAGACCACAATGTGTCATACATTATAATAAAAATGGGAAGCTCTTGCCTTGTAATTGAGGGCAGCAGTACAGGACGTAAAAGGATTTATTTATCACTGAGAATCGTATCAAATGAGCTAGAATGTTACATTGCTGTGAAACCTTGCCCTTAGTTGTGCATCCCACCAATGACCACATCTGGGTGAAATATTATAGTTCACATGATTTTTTCTTTCGCCAGTGTTCATGTTCTATTTCAGTTTATGCAATATCTAACAAGCACTCTGCTGATTATAAACGCTCCTTTCACTTAGCCAGTGAAGTGCGTCTGGCTTCTGTCACTCAGCGGAACCACAATGTTTTGCATTTCTTGGCTGAAATGGCGACCGCGGTCAATTTATGCTTGCATAGATTTAGACATTTGTCGAAGTGCCATAATGGTTGAGCTCGAATAGATTCTTCTATTATGTAAAACAATGAGTGTCTGGCAGCAGAGCTTTATTTTTATATTAGCATTGAATACATCATTTTTGCCGGCTATAATTTAAATTGTGCTAATTAATAATGGTTTCAAGCTTCTTCATGCAAAAAAAAAACAGTTGCATCCACTGATGAAAATACTCCTGGTAAAATCTTTTTTACAGCGTTCATAACAAATATGTAATAGAATGAGTACCTTAGGTGTGTTTACCGTTGAGCGAAAACAATTAGGATTTTAAACCTTTGTAAGTGTGAGAAATGTACTCATTCTGCAAAGCCATTGTTTTCGCACGTTGCAGCCATTAAAAGTTTCCAATCTGCAGTTCTCTTAGGACGTCAATTCAATAATTTAGGTGCAAACCAAAAATGAGAGATAAAATTAGCTGAGCAGGAAAAACTAGAAAACCGATAATATTCTCCTCTGTAGCCATAGAAAAAAGTCTAGCTGTTCCGCATGATGACACAGCTAGGCAGCTCCCAATGGCTTTGTTAGCCACTGGCTTTTTGTGTCAAAGGAGCACCTTTGTTCATATAACAGTGTGCTATAAAAACGTTTTGCCTCTTGTCCTGTCACTTATTACATGATGGAACTGAATGAATTTAAACCTAAAATAAAGCTTAGAAATGAGCTCAGTCCTACTTCACACTTTTTTACTCATTCTTCACTGGTGAGAGCACACTAACTGTGACTGGTGCATCTGTTGACTAAAGTATCTGTGCACTGCAGTTGATTCTTTATTTTTTCTAGGAATTAGCTAGAAGTTTAATGGCACAAAGTCGGTGCTGCAGGGTGCATGAGGCAAACCTGCGGCGTTTGATGTAAAGACGTCAGCAAATCTGTCTGGAGTGGAAGAACACCGACCTGTTGCAAAAAGAAAGTGAAAAGTTTGATCAGAAACCCTATTCTAGGAACAATTATCGTGCTACAATGAAGGCGCGTAGGCATACAATTTGCACTGACAACTGCACTTTACCGCTAATAGAGCAGCCTAGAAAAAATTTCTCTTTGTTTGCTCTGCTTCAGACCTCTCCAGCATTGTAGACTAGTGCTGACGTCTGCACTAGCAGTGAAAGTGTACTGCTATTGCTTGTGGATGAACAATACAACGAATGCATAGCAAAAGCCAAACATTGTTACGGTGAGGTACTTAATGTAACTGGTGGTGCGATGGGCTGAACTCGACACTAAGACTTAAGTAGCTGTGCAGTATTTGCTCTGTCAGCGTCGTCCTCTTTCTCAACGCATCGTCGTGCCCGCGTTGCTCGGTCGTCGTCTTTGTCAGTGAGCACATTACTTTAGTCCCGCGTTTCCCGGTAACACTACCCCCGTCGGAAAAAGGCAACGTCCCGGTGCGTATTAGGCGTGCGGTGTGAAGGGGGAGTAGTATGGCTTGAGGCGGGCGACATGTATGATTTCGGAAGTGGGTGTAGCAGTCGGTGACTTTGGGTGGAGCGGTGCAATCTCATAGGTCACGTCGGTCACTGGGCGTAGTACACGGTAAGGCCATGTGTGTTGGGGCATAAGTTTTTCACACAACCCCACACTACGGCACGGAAGCCAGAACAACAACAGAGATCCGGAAGGACAGTGAACATCTTGGTGGTGAGCATCGTAGCGGCGTTTTGGGGTTTTTTGAGAGATGGTGAGATTGTGAGGAGCGATCTGGCGAGCAGCGTCGGCTCGGGCGATGGTATCGCGGGCATAGGCTTGACGGGGCCTGCGGCAGGAAGCAAAGTGTCGAAGGGAAGTAAGGGGTCTCTTCCAAAGAGAAGATAGATTGGAGAGTATCCAGCAGTGTCGTGACGGGAAGAGTTATATGCAAAGGCGACAAATGGCAGACTAATGCCCCAGTCGCGATGACTGTCGGATACATACATGGCGAGCATTTCTGTGAGTGTGCTGTTAAGACGTTCCGTAAGGCCATTCGTCTGAGGGTGATACGCAGTGGTGACCTTGTGCCGAGCGGAGTAAGAATGAAGTATTTCCTGAACAACTCGGGAAAAGATGCAACGGTCACAGTCGTTGACGGGGAGCACCATGGTGAAGTATGACATCATACAAAAAAGTCAGCAAAGTCTGTGGCGCAGCTGGTTGGAATGGTGCCAGTGATCACGTACCCTTTGGCATAAATGTTGGCCACCGCGATTTATTTGTGTCCTGACAAGGACTCGGAGATAGGCCCCAGGAGGTCAAGGCCAGCACGAGAAAACGGCTCAGTCGGGATAGCAATTGGCTGCAGATGTCCAGGTGGTAGCACACAGGGTTTCGTCCGGCGTTTTTTCCAGCCCAGAAGAAACGTCGGCGCACGCGGTCGTATGTGCTTGAGAGGCCAAGATGACCAGCTGTAGAGGCGTCATGCATTTGTTCGAGAATGGCAGAGCGTAGGTGTTGGGGAACAACCAGCAAGTGCTCAGCACCATCAGGTCACATGTTGCGGCGGTACAGCGTGTTCCCATGAAGGAAGAACGGGCGAGCGAAGAGTCACGGCTGTATGTGGGGCAGCGGTCGATAAGAGAGCTGAGGTTGGGGTCCAAGCGATATTTGTCGGCTATGTAGGAAAAGTCGGATATAGAGAAGACACAGGCGCTCGACTTATGGTTAGTAGGAGAAAGGGTATCGACGGGATAACGGGACAGACAGTCAGCATCTTGGTGGAGCCGACCGGACTTGTATACAATGGAAAAGGTATACTCCTGCAGGTGCAGTGCATAGCGGCCGAGTCGGCCTGCATGATCCTTGAGGGAAGAGAGCCACATAGGCGTGGTGATCGGTATAACAGGGAAGGGTCGGCCAAACAAGAAGGCTCGGATTTTTCCATTGCCCAAACAAGAGCCAGGCACTCCCGTTCCATAATAAAATAGTTCTGTTCCGCTGATGACAGGAGTCAACTGGCGTAGGCAGTCATGCAGTGTTGACCGCGTTGTCGCTGTGCAAGAATGGCGCCAATCCCGTGGCCACTGGTGTCGGTGCGAAGTTCCGTCGGGGCAGACGGGTTGAAATGGGCCAGCACAGGAGGCTTGGTGAGAACAGCGATGAGGGTGGAGAATACGTTAGCCTGCTCTGGTCCCCAATACAAAGGAACGCCTTTCTTCACCAGATTGGTGAGAGGACTAGCAACGGCAGCAAAGTTTGGGACCAACCGGCGAAAATACGGTACGGACATCACGAGGTGAAAGGGGGATGGAAAAGCACTGAAAGCGTGAATTTTGCCGGGATTGGGTTGCACGCCGGTGGCATTCACCAAATGGCCAAGCACTTTAAGTTCGCAGCGACAAAACTGCACTTCTTTGAGTCCAGTTGAACTCCGGCACGGCGGAAAAGTGCCAAAATGGAAGAAATGAGACGAAAGTGGATTTCGAACGAGAGCGAAAAGACAATCACGTCATCCAAGTAACATAGTCAAGTCGTCCATTTCAAGCCTCGCAGGAAGGAGTCCATCGTCCGTTCAAACGTGGCGGGGGCGTTGCAAAGTCCGAACAGCATAACCTTAAATTGGTAAAGTCCATCGGGTGCGACGAAAGCTGTCTTGTCGCAGTCTTGTTCGTCAACAGAGATGTGCCAGTAGCCGCTACGAAGGTCGATGGAAGAAAATTAGCGGGCTCCATGTAAGCAATTCAAGGCATCCTCTATTCACGGAAGCAGGTAAACATCTTTCCTTGTAATCTTGTTCAGATGTCAATAGTCGACGCTGATGTCTTTCTTTCTAACGAGCACGACAGGAGATGCCCAGGGACTGTTCGAAGGTTCGATGATATTATTGACCAACATCTTGTCGACCTGGATGATAACTGGCTGGATGAATTGGCGCTCAGAAAAGGACACGATAAGGCCTCCTATGCACAGCTTTTGCATCGCCAGTGTCAATGCGGTGAGTCACAACTGATATTTGGCCCACAGAACCGGCAGCAAAGTCAAACATGTCGGTGAAGGACAACAAAAGGTTGTGCAAGTCTTGATCATGTTCGGGGCTGAGGTCAGAGGCAATCATCGCGGCAATAGGGTCGGTAATTGTGGAGGGGCATACGGGTGTTTGAAGGACGCTTGAAGGTGGGCCAGGAGTGAGTGCACAAATAATGCAGAGTTTGAGAGAGGACAAGGTAGCAAGGGATATTCCTTCAACGAGAACTTAGAATGACAGACTGAAGTTCAAGATAGGAAGGTAGGTGTTCTTGGTAACGCGTAAGATGAGATGAGGAAGAACGGCATTGCGGTCAAGAAAGACTTCGGTGATAGGGCAAGCAACATAGTCATCATCAAGCACAGGCGGGGAAGATAACAGAGGTAGGTAAATAGCAGAGCCAGGGGGCAGGCGAGTGAACTCGGTGGAGCGAAGGCGGTGTGTAGATTTAGTATGTTCTGAGCAAACAGTGTAGTCCAAACGAAGAATGCCGCTGGAGCAGTTGATATGGGCAGAGCGGACCGGTAAAAAGTCAAGGCCAACGATCACATTGTGAAGGCACTGGTTGAGGACGGTGAACAAAACTGGGATGTGATGATCGGCAAGGGTGACTCAGGCAGTGTACCGGCCAGTGACGGCAGCAGTACTGCCATGTCCATCTCCACATAGGGAGCATGAGGGATCGCGAGGATGGTTTTCGGTTTGATTTTGGATGCCAAAGACAATGCAAACTAGCATTTCTGGTGTAGGACAGACGTTTGCTCGAAGGCCAGGTTTCATATAGACGTAGCACATCTGTCTTGCAGGCCGGTAGGGCAGGTAGCGAATTTCTGCTCCTTTGTAGTAGATGTACCTTGACATTGTGGAAATTGTAAGTGTGATGAGCAGGGATGGTGTTTTGCCCATGAGGTGTACTTCGAGGATTTCGACCCCTTGGGTGCGTGCTCTCAGATCAGCTCTGAAGGTTTGAGGTTCAATGTTTTCGGGAATGCTGTGGACAGCTCTACGCTTTTCATATGCGGAGTAGCGGACATGCGATTGCGCTCTACATGTGGTTTCACACAGATCAATCTGTCGGATCTTTCGGATGGCCTCCGCAGTCTCCACGTCGGGGGTGCTCAGGATATTGATGTTAGAGCAGTAAGGGGGCGAAGGATGAATTGCTGCTTGATTGATTGCAGGAAGGTACTGGCTTTGGTGATGGCATCTACCGATCATTAGTTGAATAGTTCCGTAAGATGGTACCTCTGCGGTAGAATGACCATCTTGGCGTCCAATTTGGGTAGCGAGGGAGGCCTGAAGCGGGGTCCGGGACCGTCTCGGAGGTGTGTTAGTTCGGATGAGGAACTTGTCGCTTCACGTTGCGATTCGGCCTTCGCCAGCTCTCGCCGGGCCATACGGGCTGCAGCCTTGCGAAGGCCTAGTTTTCATGCGCATGTTTAGAGATTTGTAACGTTGGGCAGCAGCTGCTTCGGTGGCTTGGTGATCCATAGCCGTTTCCGGATTGTCTTGGTAGTCATCGGGTTCCAGGTGATGGATAGAATCCGTGCTCGTACCGCGTTCCAATGAGAGAGCTGCTGAGGAAGGCATCAGGGTGGCCGCCATGGCTGGGCCTCCACGCACCTATGATCCGGGCGTCGGGGGAAGAGACCGGTTTTCCGGCCGGCGAGCGGGAGTTCAGGCAATGCAAGCCAAAGACGGCAGGGTGTGGGCGTTGGCACGCCGCTGCTCCTGAGAGAGAGCGTGAGAGCTCATGAAAACACGCCCTACAGGGTAGCCTCTTGGAAGAGGAATCCATGTAGCGCGGAGAACACAGCAACACTCAGGCTTATCCATTTCTCCAGAGCAGATTCCGCAGCGATCTGGGGAAATTCTAGGTCCTGCTAGTCGCAAGCTCTAACCGACCCCTCTTTCACCCTTTGCAACGACACCACCGCCAGTTTTGAACCCTTTCTCCCAATGCCATGGCAGATCTGTCCCCGCGAGGTCTGCAGCCCTTTAGAGCATTGGAAGGCTTGTAGAACATGCTACGCCCTCAGGACCTAGTCCAATTGCAGACCACCCCGAACTGCACTGCCGAACTGGAATGACTTGGTAGTACTAGCCTCAGAAATAAAAGGGGGAGTTGATAACGTAACAGACGAGTTCATACTCACTAACCTAAGCCAGACTGACTGTGGCCTCAACGCATTCCAATACATAAAGCAATTTCTTCTGGATCGCCAATCCTACATTTGTATCCAAGATAATGAGCACCGTCCTTACCTACTCGGCACGCGGGGAACCCCCAAGGCGCATTACTTTCCCCGCCGCTCTACAGCCTGACTATTATGCACCTGCATTCCCAGCTCGATGGTGTCACTATTGTGCAGAATGCCCTGCATGCCGATGACATCACCCTGTAGGCCACGCTTGGCAGCATAAGGGACATGAAAAACAGCCTGCAAACAGCGGCGATGATAGTGCACTGCTACGCCCGCCGCTGCGGCCTTCAGTGTTTCCCACAAAAATCGAAATTCATGAACCTCCGCCCCTTGCCAAAGTGCACAACTGAAAACACTCTTTCTTTAGATAGTGGTACCATACTCGAAGCTGATCAGATACGGGTGCTCGGACTCTAGATCCACAAACACAGACCGTCGACACTACATTGGCCAAACTCCGCAATGGGAGAGACCAGGTGGATAGTATGGTCCACCAGGTTTCAAACTAACGCGGGGATTACGAAGTAAGGATGCCTTACGGCTGGAAAACGCCTTCGTGACCAGTCGGATTCTCTATTCGATACCTCATCTCCACCTACAGAGACAAGAGGAAGGTGCCCTTGACGGCATCCTTCGCTAAATTATTAAGTGTGCCTTGGACCTCCCCATCTATACCTCAAACAGCCGTCTTATGACCCTTGGGGTGGTTAATACGTTCCGGCAGCTCCGGAAGGCACACGTTACAAATCAGTACACGCGTTTATCGCAAACGGAGTCGGGTCGCCTTCTTGCTCGACTCCGTGTCGAACAAACCACTCTCATGGAAGACAGGTTTCGCATCCCAGAAGTGTGGAGGCACGCCCTTAGTCTGCGACCTCTTCCAACCAATATGTTACACAGATATCATAATGGTTGGTGCCTGGCGCAAGCGGAAGCCCTAGCCCAACATTATGGAAAAAAAACGGTGTATACTACATGGACGCCTCCGACCCTCACCACGGGGGTAGTACATGGCCGCTGTAGTTCACAGCAGAAAACCGGTTAGCGCTCTCACCTTCAGAGCCCACAGTACAACACACGCAGAAGTGGTGGCTATTGCTCTCGCGGCCCCACACTCAGATTCAAAATACATAATTAGCAACTCGCGAGGATGCTGCCGGAACGTCAAACAAGGCTGGACGCCCTTCCTAGCCTATAAATCTATTTGAATTGCATATGGGGTAAGGACCCCGAACACTGTTACCTTATCTGGTCCCCTGCTCATCATGGTTTGGCAGGAAAGGAGGCAGCATATGCAGCCACCCACGCGCTCCCTCAGGGGGCTGTTTTCTCCTCTCAACCGATCATAAACCCGATTTTATTCCTGTGTACACCCTCAAAGATATCACGATGTGCTACTAAAATTGTCATCGCTTTTTCCTCAGCCCATGTAAAGGCCTGAATGAGCGGCTCCTTCTCCGCCTTTTCACCAATACATTGCTGTGCCCC
>JAJIZL010021084.1:458012-523630 GCA_023969395.1 Amblyomma maculatum | reverse complement strand
ATGAGCGGCTCCTTCTCCGCCTTTTCACCAATACATTGCTGTGCCCCGCAGCCCTAAAACATTTTGGCCCCTCCTTTAGTGGCAGCTGTCCACACTGTGGGGCGGTGTCTTCTGACATCTGTCACATAGTGTGGGCCTTCCCCTACAACCTGGTTATTCCCCCCTTCCCCAACCCAACCCAACCCCGGAGGACTAGGAGGCGATTCTGCTCGGCGGCACCGCCCCTGGGGTCCCAAACTTGGCACCTCCACCTAGTGCTTACAAGGACCGGTCCCTTATGGGCTGATCCGAACATACCTCCTGGCCCTTGTATAGCCAATAAATGTTCTTACCACCACCACCATCATCTCCGCTCATTTCCTCGGTGCGCGTCACTCGTAATTCATGTGGCGCTTCGCCCATCGGCCGACGAACATTCGTTTCAACACTATCTGGCCAAATCGACCTCCTGTCCATTCTGTGGAGTGCGATAGATCACAGAGCAAATTTGCTATGACTGCATCCTGCCAACCATGTTCCTCGATCGAATGAGGAATGTGTTTCAGCTTCCAGGTATCCCGTACCGCACTGTGAGGTACCTGAATTCGCTGCCGAGTGAAGCAGGGAAACAATTCGTCTTGGAACTTCAGAAATCTACTACCGAACCTGGGTGGCCAGATGCCATACTGCCTTCAGCCCGAAGGTGCCCAGTCTCCTTGAAGTGTTAAAAAGAAGATAAGAAAGGAGCTTTGGTTAATATGGCACCTTGGCACGAAGAAATTTTTTGAACAATGAGCCAACCATTGATCGTGCTTAATAAAGAGTATGGAAAGATGGAAGTCTGCTATTAGGAGACCTGGTGCGCCAGGCTTCGATCCACTGGGGCGTTGCGGGTGCGGTGCATTTGACACTACAAACCTGCCCCGGTGGAAAGAATTCGGAGTGCGTGAGCCACTTGGCTGGGAAAAAGCCCGCGCCCCGAAGCACCCCAACCCGCACCCTTGTGGTTTGAGAGGCCTTGCCCGGGGTTGCTGCACGATGATGATGGCTGTTGTTTGAGGTCTGTACATTTATAGGAGGGCTGCACCCAGTGCACCCTCTCGTCCATCTGAGAAAGGAAGGATCAACGTGCACGTGAACTGTGGGAACAGGCGACGCCACGTCTCTTGTTAGCACTTAGTGTTTACTGCTCTTTTATTTGTTTTGTTACTCCACAAGTGTGTCACTGAGTTGCGCCGCACTCCCTTCTGCACATTATACCCATTCTTGCAGAATCTGCGTCCCATCATCGTGATGTATGTCTGACCACATAGAAAGAGATAGGGCAGCGCAGTTTTGTTGCATTTTGGGATGGTCAACGCCTATCGGGAATTACGAGAGGCCCATCCTTTCAGGTAATAGATGCGCCTATCACAAACGTCACCCGGTCACCGCATTCTAGGCCGACTACACATTCAAGGCTCTCCCACTTTTGAGGAACGGGTACGAGCGTCAGAACTCTGGAGACGCGTCCTCAGGGTCAGACCCATTCTCCGAACATGTCACACTCTGACCATAATGGCCGTCGCCAAGCGCATGCGGAAGCACTGAAGCAGCATCATGGTCGACAATATGTATACTACGCGGTCAATACCGGTCCCTGCCGTGGGAAGTGGTTCATCGCGGCAGTGGTCCACAACATCAATACAGTGGCATGACTCCCGTTCAACACCCACCACACAACCGCGGAGGAAATTGGGATTGTGCTCGCCATCTCCCTCCCCAGAGTAAAATACATCATTTCCGACTCCATGGGGGCCTGTGGGAAATATGAGCTCTTGTTAAGCATATCCTGCACAATTGCTGCCTGTAAAGCGACCACGGTGTAAGAAGTAGCTTCTTACACCGTGACAGCGACCCTTACAAATTGTAATCTCATCTGTGCTCCCGGCCGTCAGGTACTCCTGGGCAATGAGTTAGCCGATGAGGCGGCTCGCGCGCTGTCTCCCTAGGCACTCAACCTTGCTTGGCAAGTCAACGCCGAGCCCACCCAATACCTCACATACAAAGAAATTACAACATAATATAAGGACAGCCACCAACCGCTGCTTTCGTAATCTTGTAAAGGTCTCCGGAGAGCGGAAGAAGGCTCCTTCTCAAAAATGTTACAAACACAATGCTGTGCCCGGCAGTCTTGAAGCACTTCAATACAGACTTTGATCGGGGCTTCAGCCTGTGTGTAGCGCCCTTCTCGGACGGTTTCCACATGATCTGGGCTTGTCCATCCAATCCCTATCGTTCTCAATACTTCATTACCCACCCTTCTAGAAAGGCCTGGGAGGCGGCGCTGCTCAGCTGCCATACCTACAGTCCCTGCGGACCATGGTCGCCTGGACGCGAGCGGCGTTAGATTCCATTGGGGCTCCGAAATCGGAGCTCCACCCGGAAATCGAAGCTCCACCCGGCCGAGGCCTGGGAAAATACGGCCTCGGCCGAAACACCTCCTGAACAAAAGAATCAATAAATGTTTGTCACCACCACCTGCAACGCTGTGTACTTCTTTTGAAGCGACATCTTCATTACCCGAGGTAAATCGAAGGTCAGCATGGGCTTCCGCTGATCTGCAAACAGCTTAGACGTCAAGTTGGAACTTAAGCCATAACAAACTTTGTGTAGCTCTGTTTTTCCGAATGTTGAAGTCAAAGTCAAGAGAAAGTTAATAGGTTAAAGGCCAATGGATGTCGGAAGTAGCTTAACACGTGAGCAACTGCGCGGTGAGGTTAAGTACATGGTCGCTGACGTCCATCTTGAGAAGCGCAACCCGGCCAGAACTGTGCCTTGGACTCAGATGAAAAACATTGGTAGTGGTGTAGCTCTAGTTAAACCTGATAGAATGGCGAGAGCTAGATACCTCAGACTACGCTTAAGTTTCGCTTGAAAGTAAGACACACGGTTTACGTCACGGCTTAAGCTTTATTGTTTATACCAATCAAGATGCTCTGGTGGTCAGTAAAGTAGTAAGACTTTCCACTTGGCCGGTAGCATGGTTTTAATCAGCAGAGTTTCGCTGAAGCAATAGGTCAAGACTGCCTCCCTATTGCGTGGTGGGAGTCGGTTGTAGTTGACGCAACTCCAGGTAAAATCGGTTTTCGGCGCCTTGAAGAAGCGTCACGTCGTCTGTCGGGTCGTGTGCAATAAGGGGCACTTTTGACCACTAAAGTGCAATGAGGCCAAAGTGCCAATTACGCGGTGGTTTAAGGCATCCAATACAGCAACTCTTTTTCTCTATCTTCAAAAGCTA
Source organism: Amblyomma maculatum (assembly GCA_023969395.1). NCBI lineage: Eukaryota > Metazoa > Arthropoda > Arachnida > Ixodida > Ixodidae > Amblyomma > Amblyomma maculatum. Next base: position 520,371 of record JAJIZL010021084.1, on the reverse strand, counting down.
TTTTCAATAGGTTCTCACAAGCACAATTCCTGCGGTAAGGATCTAAAAGCAATAAAATTTTAACGATGCCGAAACGCGCAAAATAGACGAAGACAAGAGGTTGGCAGAAGAGAAAGAAACGAGGAAGAGAATGCTTTTGCCATTAAGCTTTCAAGCGAAACTAAGTGTAATCCAGTAACATTTTCCTTACAGACTAGCACTCCAACCGACTACGAAGTCGGCCTCTACTACGACCTCCCTCATATACTGAGTAGCATCAGGAGGTTAAACCCTATAAATTAACCAAACTGATCTAGTTATCGTAGTTTGGCAAGTTTTACACTTTACTGGGCACACTTCGTCGGCCGAGAAGACATCGCCGTACAAATAATTGAGAAAAACTTGGGAAAGATACGCATACGCCTTCATATAAGCCTATGGCTCAACCGTTCATTAGCAGAATTCAGTGCAGAATAAATCATTTCGAAGCCTAATTATAATTTATTTGATGATGATGATGAACTGTTTTTTTTGGCGCAAGGGCATCTTAGGCCAAAGAGCGCCAAACACAAGGTGAAGTGTCAACTAAAGTTAATGAAATGTTCGATGTGTGGTGTTTATGATGAACTTAAAAACGGTAGTGTATAGGGCCTAAAAGTTATTTTGGAGTGTATAGTCTAAAAAAAGTGGTGTATAGGGCCTAAAACATTGAATTTCGATGTATAGTAGTCCGAGTAAACAGAAAAAGAGAGCTATCTAAGTAAAAGAAACGGGCTTACGCCCACGTTGATGAATAATTCCGTATAAAAAGCCTACTTTAAATAAATATTTAAAAACTCTATCTAAAGAGAACATTGGATCATCACCAAGAAAGATCGACGGATGTGGGGGTATATGTTGCTTGTGTAATTCGGGAAAATGATGTCTCCTTTGCTGTTGAAGTCTCGGACATTGAATTAGAACATGGATGACTGTTAGTCGGTCTCCGCATCTCGGGCAATGTGGTGCAGGAGAGTTTGTTAAAAGATATGAATGTGTTGTATATGTGTGACCTATCCTCAGTCTGCACAGAGCTATTTCTTTGAATCTGTTTCGTTTTTCTGTAGTGTACCTGCCTATTGTTGGTTTTATTGTGTGTAGTTTATTCTCAGTTGCTGTGTCCCACTCCTCTTGCCATTGTTGTTGAATCATGTTTTTTATGTGTGGCTTGAGGTCCTGATATGATATGTTGTCAATGTCTGTAGTGTTTCGAAGGGCAGCTGATGCAGCAAGCCTATCAGCTGCCTCGTTACCTGGTATACAGCGGTGGCCTGGCACCCAACACAGTGTAATTTTAAGTTCTTGTTTGTTGGCAGACATAAGAGTGTTATAGAGAGAATTCAGGACTGGGTTCTTATTATGCCACTTCCAAAAGGATAGGGACGTTAAAACACTGAGGGAGTCTGTATAGATGATCGATGTCTGTATTTTATTTTCTATAATGTGTCTCACAGCTAGCAGGATTCCATGGCATTCAGCGGTAAATATACTTGTATGTCTGTTAAGTGTTTTTGAAAGTGAAAATTGCGGTCCATGTGCTGCACAGGACACTTGAGCAGACTTTGAAGCATCACTGTAGTATTCATCACAAGTGTACTTCGCCTGAAGTGACATGAAGTGCTGCTGTATGGCAATAGGGGATGCGTGCTTCCCCACTTCAAGAAACGACAGGTCACAGTTAACACCGTGCATTTCCCAAGGGGCAATTAGGTCTTTTATGGAAGTTGTATGAAGACTGGTAACCGGAATGTCCAGATGTTCAATATGCGTGGCAACTCTGATTGGGTATGGTGGTGTTAGGGATGGTTTTCTTGAGAAAAGAGCTGTGCCAGTTTTGTCAAGCAGGAGCCGGCGACATGGATGGTCCAGTTGGCATAGTACCTTCATAGCATAAGTTAGAGAAGTAAATTGTCTCCTTCGTTGCAGTGACCATCGATTCGCCTCGACATAGAGGCTAGCAATTGGGCTAGTTCGAAAAGCGCCCGTGGCGAGGCGAAGACCGAGGTGGTGCACGGGATCGAGCAATTTTAGCGCAGAGGATGATGCTGACCCATAGACCATGGAGCAATAGTCAATGCGTGATAGAACTACACTATTCAGAAGGCTCAGAAGGCAGTCGCGGTCTGTGCCCCATGACCGGTGAGAGAGAATTTTTAGCAAATTCATTGCTTTCAGACACTTCAGTCGCAACTGTTTTATGTGGGCAATGAAAGAGTTTTTCGTCAACAACTACGCCAAGAAATTTGTGTTCCTTTTTAAGGGCTAGGCCCTAACCATTCAATGTTATGTTGGGGTCAGGCCTGATGCCACGCTGTTTAGAGAAAAGTACACAAACACTCTTTTCACAGTTAAATTTAAACCCATTGTCATCAGCCCACCTGGACAATTTGTTTACACCTAGCTGAATCTGTCGTTCACAGATGGCCAGGTTGCAAGATTTGAAGCTTATCTGGACGTCATCAACATATGCAGAACAATAAATAGTTTTTGGCAGCACGCTTTTTAAAGAGTCCATTTTGACTATGAAAAGTGTGCAACTGAGAACACCACCTTGAGGGACACCATTTTCCTGTATGTACTGCTTTGAATATGCATTGCCAACACGAACTTTGAATGTCCGTTCAGACAAATAACTTCGTATTGTATTCAACATGTTCCCTGTGATGCCAAGAGAGAAGAGGTCGCGGATGATACCATAGCGCCAAGTGGTATCATATGCTTTTTCAAGATCGAAAAAGACAGATAAACAATGTTGTTTATGTACAAAAACATCCCTTGCATAAGACTCAAAGGCAATGAGCTGATCAGCTGTTGACCGCCCAGCTCTAAAACCAGCTTGATTTTGATGAAGAAGACCATTGTATTCAAGGAAATGGAGAAGGCGACGATTAACCATTTTTTCAAAAAGCTTGCATAAACAGCTGGTTAGTGCGATAGGCCGATAACTAGCAGCAAGTGTGGGTTCTTTTCCGGGTTTTAATATGGGGATGATGATCGCTTCCTTCCATGCTTTAGGAAAGCGTCCTGTGGCCCATATTTTATTATACAGGAAAAGTAGGGTTTCAAGCGTGCCCGTATGCAGGTGTTTGAGCATTCCATATGTAACCCTGTCAGGACCTGGTGCTGTGTTCCCACATGTGCCAAGTGCAATCTTCAGCTCCTGCATGGTGAAAGGGCTATTGTACCCTCCTGTGCACGGTCTTTTATCACATATAGGCTTCCTCTCCTCAGTTACCTTGTGCCGCAAAAAAGAATCCGTATAGTGCGCTGAGCTGAATACATATTCGAAGTGTTGCCCTAGTGTGTCTGCTTGGTGTTCAAGAGTCACCACTGGTGCTGACAAGGGGCGTTGGGATTGTGCTATATCCTTTAAGTGCTCTTATCCTGTTGTGAACTTTGTGTGCATCAGAATAAGAGTTCACAGAAGAAAGGAATGATGACCAGCTTTCTCGCTTGGAAATGCGTCGAACACGTCTGCCATTTGCCTTTGCACGCTTGAACGCTATTAGGTTTTCGGTTGTGGGGTATCGGCGTAGTTTCGACCATGCCCTGTTTTGAGTTTCACGAGCAGTCTTACATTTTGCATTCCACCAGGGTCTTCGTTTATTTCGTGGCTTACTTGACGTCTGTGGAATGTATTTTTCTGCTGCCTCTATAATGTGCAGCGTGATCAAGCGCTGAGCCTCATCAACGCCTAAGTCAGCAACTGATGAACAAGCCAATGATGAGTGTTCCCTGAACAACTCCCAGTTGGCTGCATATTCTTTAAACTTTCTAGGATTAGACGCATTTTCATTTTTATTACGAGCATACTTTACAGAGATCGGAAAATGGTCACTTCCGTATAGATTGTTAATTACGACCCACTCTGTAGCTGCTAAGAGCATTGGAGAGCCAATAGCTAAATCTATGGATGTGTATGTGTTATGTAGTATTTTGTAGTATGTTGGCTCTTTTGTGTTAAGTAGGCATGATCCAGAGGAAAATAAGAATTTTTCGATTAGCACACCTCGAGAGTCCGTTCTTGTACATCCCCATAATGAATGATGTGCATTAAAGTCTCCGACCAGCAGCCATGGTTCTGGAAGTTGATCAACTAGCTTTTCAAAACTTTCGCTACATAACCTATAATCTGGAGGAATGTACAGAGAACAAACTGTTGTTATTTTACCAAAAATTAATGCTCGTACTGCCACTGCCTCTAGGTCTGTATTGAGTGAGATGCTTCGGCATGGGATTGATTTTTGAGTTACAATGGCAACACCGCCAGAGGGGCGAGTGCTGCCTTGCCTATCCTTCCTGAATACGTGATACTGCTTGAGGAAACTTGTGTCTGCTGGTTTTAAGTGGGTCTCTTGCAGACAAAATATGTTTGGTTGGTGTTCGGCAAGAATTTCATATACATCATCCAGATTATTTAGTAGTCCCCGACAGTTCCAATAAACGATACTCTCAGTAGCCATTTTTGTAAGTGAGGGATGTGGATGAGACCGTGGGTTTAAGAGTCGCCGCCTTTATCAGGTGGCTTAACTGGCGTATGTTTTTTCAATTTGAAGCGGTCCGGTGGGCACCGCCTCTCATTGGCGGACTCCCTAGGCGCCACTGACGCTGCGGAGTCCACGCTCACCTCCATCGCCTCTGGTGAAGGCATGGAGGCAGGGGGTTTTTCCAGAGGAACCAAGTTCCTCTCAGATGTCTTTGGTGTCCCGGACGTCTGGGAGAAAGTGACCTCCGGGATTGCAAAGATTGGGGCAGCCGGTGGCTGCTTAGTGAGAAGCCGTGGTGGGAGCACGTCAGCAGCATTGCACTGCGTGCCCACCGTTACTAGACGCGGCCTGGCCCCTCTACGGGCTGCGTCAGCATAGAGAGCAGAGGAGAGAGCTCTATGTTTCTTCCGCGCCTCTCCGTATGATATATTCTCGGTAACCTTCAGATTGATCACTTCCTTTTCGGCCTGAAAGGCCACACAGGACCGTGAGTATGCAGGGTGTGTGCCCTCACAGTTCACACATTTGAAGTCAGTTGCATTGCAATCATCAGTTGCATGTTCATGTGTGCTGCATTTTGCACAGGTAAGGCGTCCTCGGCATGACTGGCTACCATGCCCGTACCGCTGACACTTAAAGCATCTGCGGGGGCTTGTTATGTACGGGCTAACTTTGCATCGGATGAATTCCACATTGATGTATTCAGGAAGTGTGCTCCGGTGGAAAGTGAGAACAATATGTTTCGTTTTTATTTATTCATTCTTTCGCCTGATTGTTATTCTTCGTACTGCCTTTACACCTTGGTTCTGTAGGCCCTCAAGGAGATCTGATTCTGTTTCATTTAGGAGGTCTCGTTCAGAAACCACTCCCTGGCAGCTGTTAAGACTGCGGTGGGGCGATACCTGAACTTCAAGGTCAGCAAATGTCTTTGTTATGAGGAGTTTGTCAGACTGGCTTTTGTCTGATACCTCTATAAGCAAGTCACCAGATCTTAGTTTTTTCGCTTTATAATTAGCCCCAATGATGGCCTTCAGCGAGCTGGCTATCAGAAAAACTGATAGCTCGTTTACAGGTTTAGACTCTGATAATGAGCGCAGGACAAGGAACTTTGGAAAGTTTTCAGTTGGTGTAGCGATTTTTTGTGTCACTTCGGTGCGACTCCTTTTCGGAGGTCGATCAAGTTTTTTTGATGATTGTTTTTCCATGCATTATGGGTGGTCTAAGGGTTCCTAATGTTCTGTCGCCTCTGTTTCACCCTTATATGCAGAGGAAGGTCCCGGAGCCCCTCACCTGGTAGACAGGTGGGGGGGCCCGTCGGCCGAGGCTTGACCACAACCTCGACCGCCACCGTTCACGGTTTCTTCCCTCCACCTTTCAACCTATCGCCACGGTACGGTTTACAGCTTCGGTATGGGGGCTCAGGGTCCGTGGTTGCGCCAAGCACCAACACCAAGTTTACACAAGGTGCCCTTGCGGGAATTATAATTTATTTGCTAGTCAATTTGGCAGCAAAGTTCTTATAGCGATTCGAATTGACGTGTGTACCTCTCAGTTTTTTCCGTTAATGATAAGTGTATGTTTACCCGAGAAGTGACGATAGTTCTACGCATTCTTGTTCCAAAAAAAAAAGGTATCGCTAAATGAAAATGTGATGTTTAAAGCGCTATCTGGCCTCTCTTAAGCGATGTTTAAGCGAGCCCGTAACTTATCTCACAGAATTAGCCTTGCATTTTTTTATGTCTTCAAGTTAATTAGAATAAAAGCTGCATTAATTACCAGAGCCTTGAGATGCAGATGATGGCCCGTTAGTGAGGTTCTCGGAAAGCAACCTACGTGATCTCAAATACCAATTTATAATCACAAAATTTACGAAACGTTTTCAGCATGACTACAGACATTTCACGCACAAATCGATCGGAATCATCTGCAATAGCCTCGACGCAAGAATGATATTGGTGTACCAATAACACCAATAACGGTAAACAACACGGCGCCTGCGTGTTGTCCACAGGCGTACTATCTGCACACCGCTAACCGCTGGTGCCACAAACCAATGAGCCATGCTGAATCTTCCACTGGCGCAGTGGGCGCCAGCGCCGGGGGCAAATATTATGGCGATGATTGAGCGAAGTGCCGCAGCTCGCAACATGCCGCCCTATAGAGCATTGTAGTTGAGGCGCAGGCCTTTACTGAAGCTCGTGGTGCGTGAAAAAGCACCATTCACAGTAAGTACTTTAATTATATTTCTCACAAACTATAGAACGAAAAGTATATGAATTAAACTCAGGATGCAATTGAATTGTGCGTGGCATTTAGAAACGTAGCCGACCACGCATAACGCAAGCCTTCGGTCTTCTAGGTTGCATTCACTGGACAAGAAGTGGTGCGTATACTACAGTGCCTAGAATATACTAGGCACTATAGCGCTACACACCGCCTCGTCTTCAAGATAGTAGAATGGATTGGTAACAAGCACGTTAGACTGATAGCCATTCTCACTGGGATTCAACGTTCAAATCGTCATGCGGTTTTATAGCGTGAGTGCGCCAGTAGGTGCCATAGGCCGCCCCGTCTATCCCGCACCCTTCGGGAAAAGGGATCATGGAGGCACCGTTAAGACAAATGCCTTGTAGGAGCATGGCGCATTGTTCGATAAATTTGGTGTTATATGAGCGGAAGTTCTAGAAACGCCGAAAGCTTAGTTATTTGCATGGGTATTTTAAAATATTCTTTCCAAAGATAGATGATTGTAAATTTTGATATTTCCTTCTTCGATTGTACCAATCTTGGCAAATGCACGCCTCTGCGCGGCGCTTCATATACTACTGTTATGTTCTAATTTCTAAGTGGGCACGAAAGACTGACAGCAATCAAAAAGCTTTGCTGATAGTCTGAGTGGTTGATTATTTATTCACCACAAGTAATGAATCAGGCGAATATGTGTTAAACTTAAGCTCGATGCTAGGCGTCACGTATGGCATGAAAGGCTTGCCCTGCTCTTTGAAGCTACATACGTATTAACTATAACCAAGAATCATGTCATATGCATTTCCTCAATACAGTTTTGTGTTTAAAATGTATTAAAAGTCTTAAGTTGAGTAAAAGTATGAAGCAGCTCACTAGTTGTCCTCCTCATTATCTGTCCACCTGAAGACTACTTTGCAGTCTTAGACCGGAGAAGACAAAAAGAAGCATCATAGTTTTACAGCAGGAACAAATATTATTCCTCTAATTTCTTAGTGATCCATACGTAGAGAGCGCCCTAAATAAATAGACGTTTGTCACAATCCCTTGTTTCACGAGAGTACAAGGGCATTGTAAATGTGAGACTATTGCAAATGGCAGGCAACCCTAATCTGATACACTGGTTGTACAAAAACAAACCATTTTCTGCGTGCACCTTACGAGTGACCAGCGATATGCCAAGGCGGCACACTAAGGCTAGATTGTGTGGCTAGCCTTGCAGCATAAAGAATTCTGCCGCAACATTTTGGCATATTTGTAGTGCCTAGAATAAAGAAGCGTAGGTAAATAATGACGAAAGCTTTTGAAGCATGTGAGCTTCTCTGCGCTTTCTCGAGCTACGCGGTCCATCCTGAAGGTAAGGAGACTGATTGTAGAAATCACAATTTTACAGCAAAAGGTCTACTTCTCCCAGGACAGACCTGGGGGTCACATCCTTGTAAGAAATTATCTCAGGAGGGGCGCGAGGAGCCGGTGGCACTCGCACCTGCTTCTTCGCACGAGCAGTGCGCGGAGGAGACAGCGCTCCCTTCTACTCATTCACACACCTACCAAATATAATTCGTCTGGTACATATATTTACTTTTTATTCCTTTTCTCACTACACAGGAAAATAGCCTGACAGAAGTGCCTGTCCCAGTTAGCACAATTCGGCATTTTAGTGTACAGTCATGAGCAAAAATGGTATACAACACTCAGCCGGTGCCGCAGCTCGGGAAAACTGCATTGCGACTTCATTTAACAACAACTACAGGGGATCGAGGTAATATTGTCGATGTCCTATTTTATTCACATGCGTGTGTCACTGTCGCTGTCCCTGTCACTATCGCTATATCTCATTTCTATACAGTTTTCTCAAGTGCCGTTACCGGCTGAGTGTTGTATACCACTTTGCTCATGGCTGTACATTTTAGTGCAATGATGAAAGGGAACAGCTCCGCAAATATTCAGCAATGCCGGGCACAATGTTAAACAGTACACCAGTCCTGTGCCTATTCGTTGGCTCCACCGTGATCACTGTCCATTTGTTACGTTTCGTGGGACCTGCCCCTTAACATTCCCTGGACGCTTTGTCTACACAAAGCTGTGGTGGCCTTAAGGTTAGCAGAGAGTTAAGGAGGTGTCACGCTGTGAAACATGGGCTTAGGCCGTGTTTCCTTGAATTTCGCAGGCCGACATAGAGGAGTTAAAACCACAAAAACGTCTCTCTGACCACGATTACATGAGCTTTCTCTTAGGAAACTAGGTTCAGCCCAGTTGAACTCTAGCATATATATAACCATGTATTCTAAGCCTTTTCATTAACAAGTTCTTTCGATAAAGTTCATTGATCATCTTGCTTTCTACTTTGTGTGCGCATATTCTACAATGTCTTCTCGTTTTTTTTCTGCTCGCGTTTTATTCTCGAAAAGGTTAAAAAAACATTATCGATTCAGTTATCAGGGTTGTATGATTATTGAAGCAAGCTGTGGACAGCTCAGGCTCTATTGACAGCGAACTGTGTGTTATACGCAGCACTCTAGTAATGCAGAACCCACGGCGTCGGGTTTGAACCGAGGTCAAAATTTCGCGCGGCATTAGGTGCCCCTTGCGCCTTTGTAAGTTTCCAACAATTTCATGAAGTTTCATTTGCAATACCTAACTTTTCTGAAATCATACAGAGGCTTGAATGCGGATCTGTGTACAGTAAAGCACGCGGACAAGCAGCATCAGGGACCGTTTCCATTATCGACGAGCATTTGCTGCGTTGCTTTGCATGTACGTATATACAAACGCGTGTAAACTTTTCTGCGATTTAACACTCGCGAACTCTATATTGAATCATAGCCATATACTGTCTTCATATGGCGAGCATATCTGTAGACTTCCTCATATTAAAGCAAAACTTCGCCCCATAGCGCGGTTCCAACGTTCTCTGAGATGCTTTTTTAACACAAGAGTTATGCGCTCAGCAAGAAGTGTTTCATTCTGTCCTTGGTCCTATGTCTTGGCGCAGTGAGTGTTTTATGCGTCGACATGTATTGACTTAGGTTGCTATTATTAGTTTGGTTGCAACTCTCAGGTGAGGTCGGCCAATTTGGACGACACACATTCATCGGTCCCAAACGCGTATATGGTGCCACTTAGGTAATTGTTCCCCATGCTGGAGCCGTAAGGTTACGAACACCCGTGGCAAGCCATAACAGAGCGTGGTCTTGGTCCGAGTTTGCGTCGTTATAAAAGTGTCGAAATCTGCATGTCATCTGATTGGTGGAAGCAGCAGAATCAGATGTCAGTTGGTTTCAATCACTTCTGGTTTTGCAGTTCCGACCAATCACATGTTTAGAGATCATGGAACTAGCGACACTTACAATAAACGACGTAAACTCTTGTTACAGACTCAAGCCATTTTGGCACGATTAACAATAAAGGCGGCAGGCTTGTCTAAGGAAACTGTACAGAGACAGAGAATGCTGCGAGCTGGTGTAGCACTATAGCTCTAATTGCCTGCACGCGGCTTAAGCAGCCTTGATGACAGCAAGGTCCTGTGTAGAGGCCTTGTTTTTTATTCGTCGCACGCATATATACATACTTAGGTTTTCTTCACTATTCAGGTTATATAAATATGACTCGTGCAGAATACTCTACACACCACAGCCTTCTATTTCTACTCTTTAGCGGTGCTCACCAAAAAATGTGGTTAATAGATTTGAGCACTCTAGCCAATTTTTTTGCGCCCAAGCTAGACTCTGTTTAACGGTTTTCAAAAGTGAATGTACGAAGCGAGAATTTTTATGCGAAGTTTATTTCATGATTGGCAGCTGTACGCCCAACTGTTGCACGTCCCACCAGCCTTCAAACATAGTTGTTGCATGTGGGCAGATGTCTGGGCAGTGTACATAGGTCGTCTGTTGACATCTAAAGGCAAGCCTTCTTATACATCGCACAACAGAAATTTTTTGAATTTTTTTTCTTTAGTTCGCACAATTTTTTATGCTCATTCATTGGGGGGCATCTAAGGGAAAAAAGGATATGTTGCAAAATGATTAGGCATGATGAAGTCCAATAGTACCGTTGCAAATTTCGGACCAAAACTGTAAAATATTTGGTTCTATTTAGTTTTCATATTACATAGAACCATTAGTTTTCATATTTTATAATTTTAATATCAACCAAAAGTCTTATGTATGAGTTCATTTTTTTCTATAAAGGTGTATTAAAAAAATGTCTGAGGGTGTCGGCCTAAACCGACTTAGGCGAAATGAAAGCTTCGTTTTGCTTAGTTTTCAATTGCTTTGGTCGAGGTTAACGCGTACGTAGACATGATTTTGCAGCAAATGTATTGTCCGACACTTGAAACCAGGATGTTTTCAACTACAAAAGCGAACACGTGATGTATCTGTCATCAAAGATGAGAACCAAAGAAGAGGTCAAAGCCGAGAGTTGAAGCATTGGTAAACCTGGATACGCTATGTAGCCACATTGTGTCGTCTGGATCTTTCAGTGTCAAGCGACCAAAGTTCAAAGGTCAAGGCCAAAGGCTAAGTGGTGGTACATCATAAGTGGTACCATGTTTAACCTATATTGCCACACGGCGATCTCTGCTTCATTGCAGCTCAAGCAGCTTGCAAGGATGACCTAGCCTGAAACATGGCATAGTGAACCTTTCACTTCGAAAGGTCGGCGAGTGAGGTAATATGATCTTGTACTATTCTGAATGAAATTGTCATGTGATGGACGAATATATCGGTCCAAAAAAGTTGACTGGTCTATATTATGTAGCTTTCGTTTCGAAAAGTCGCATATAAGAAAAAATGTTGCTTTTACAAGTAAAGTTGCAAGTTTGCAGGTTCTTTCATGCACTTGAACTTTTGTTGCACCGACGTTTTTTACTGTGTACATCATTGCCACATTCTCTCTGAGAAATACTACAAGCACCGTTTGTGTTGCTGTAATTTGTAGGGATTTGTAGGGTCAAACTGGACAAGCCCTTCGGCCTAGAAGCTTCTCACGACAATAAATGTTCTTTTCAGCCCTACCATGCTGATTTTTTTTACAGTATCTTTATATATAGTTATCCAATTAAGTCCAAGAGAGTTATGGTAGACCCGCATGTTTTTTTTAATCTACAATATTTTAAAACCTACAAGGTTTTAAAACCTGGAATCCAATACAGCAGTAATTGACCAAATTTTATCTTAACCTAAAGAAAAATACACAATCTTACATTTTGAGTAAAGTCCTCTGCAGCCCTCTGTAGTTTGTACGTATAAATCACGAAAATTTGTTTCTCTATGTTGGTAAAAATTATAATAAAGGCAAATTTGAATTCATGTTTTTTATCCTTTGAAATTGGGTAGTCCTAATTCTTGGAAGGAGAAAGCGCCAGAAGCTGGAATATGTACTAAATGGATGCAGCTGTTGGTCTTCACTCTCAAGGTCTCATCATTAAATGTGGAGTGGACAAAATTAAAGCATAAAACAGAATTAGTAAAATATGGCAAGAAAATATAGTCAGCAGCAGCATTTATAAACAACTCGGCAGTATTAATGTAGTCGATAGAGCCGGGGAGGTTATTTCATTCCTTGGATATCTTGGGCAGCAATGAACCAAAGTGGAAATTTTTGTGACTGCTGGATGGACGAAAAATAGACTCGTTGTCGCTACGGAACGAACAGTAAGATGGACGCAGAACTACAGAATATCTTTGATAAAGTGTCCAAGTTTACATTTTATGGACACAGCATATACCTAAAAATTTGCGAAGAATTGATGAATTTTAATTAGTTAAGTTTACGCTCGCAGTTCGAGTTTAGTTTGACTTTGGATAGATTCTATTTGTGCAGTGTGCGAGTTAATGTGTCGGTCAAATACTGACTATAGCTATTTGATTTTTGGCCTGGCCAGTGCTTTGCAAAGCAGTTTCGAGTTAATGGCTGCGATCGAAAAATTTTGTCTTAGATGTACGAATGTTCTGTTTTCGTTATTTGTGATATGCTTCATGTGCGCTTGCTTGAGACCTCGCTGCAGGTATAAAAACCAGTTGTTTGTAAAATGAAGCCTTGATTAGTAGCAAGGCATGAAGTAAGAATACAATACAGCTCATTAGATTCATGACCATAAGCTCTTATAGGTCCTGCATACGTCAAGAAAAATATTATTAGGTTGGGACTAAAGGACAAAACTGTCTGTTGGACTCGTTAATTGACTATAACTAATGCAACTGGCAAAAGCGTTCGGGAAATACATATGTATACATACTCCGGCCTCTCCCATATCCCAGGTCGAAAAAAACTTGGAGCCAGTTTTGATACTATGCTGGCAAAGCCCGGTCCTAAACAGTGCCGGACGTTGCCAACGCCATACTAACGCTAGGCCCAAAATGTGTGCTGTTTGATTATTTCTGTACTTAACTTGGGCCTGTGCTAGCTGCATCCAACAGACCCCTGCAAGCCTCCTAACCTCATCCAGCAATCTGCCTTCCGCCCCCAAGCTATGCCTTCCTTTCCTTGGTATCCAATTTGTTACCCTTTTCTACCATCGATTATCCTCTAGAGGGGAATAAACTTAACAGTAAGCTTTACTTTTTGTATTTAAACGTTTAAACGTGAGCAAATTTTCCTTTAGTATATATCAGCCAACATGGCAAAGAATTTATTCGAAAAGCAAAGCTGCTAGGTCTATTTTATTGGAAGAATATGGGGGTTTCAATAGTCTAAATAATTCTGTACCTACCAAGTCCTGAGAGGTGAGATGTTATACAGGCTGAAATGAATTATGGAATGATCCCTGAAGTCAGCATAAAGTGGAGTGGAGTGGAGAATGTGCGGACGTGTGGCAAGTACTTAGTCAATAACACTAGAGGCAGTATGAATAATATGTTTGGTCCGTTAACTGACATAGAATAAATTGCAGCATGTGTCAAGATGGTGGAGGCATTAGGTTGGGCTACCATTTATTAAAGGAGGAGGCATGCACTCTGCAATGTTAGGAAAGTTAAAAGTACTTAGAATAAAATGGGCGCTATGAATTATTAACAAATGTTAACCGATTACCCACTGGATGGAGTAAGAGGATGACGAAATGTAAAAAAGTCTATATTTCTCTAGTTAAGACATGTCCATGGCTACTACTTCGAGCTGGAAACCAACCTAAACATTGATATGTTACGCGGCACAGCAATCGACTTAATGCGTAGAATATTTATGATGCTTAGTTCCAGAGCATCAGCTCTGCTTCATGATGAAACCTGCTAAAAATTTGAGGGGCACTCTGGATCACTAAAGGCGCTAAGGCGAAAGCTTTTAGAGCGCGTTGGTTGTTGATTTTTCGAGACTATCTTTACTTCAAGGGGTCATGCCATGGTCGTCCCATATAGTGCAGGAGGAGGATAAACATTTATTTGACGAGGAAGAAGTCAGGCAGCAGGGGCTTCCGCTCTAGGTGGCCAGGAGTCCTTGGGCTTTGGCGACCAGGGTTGCACGCTCGATGTCCCGGAGGTGGATTTGCGGGTCAGAGCTGGGCATAGCGGCCTCCCACTGCTCGCATGTGGAGAGCTGCAGCTCCCGCGGAGGGCTATCTCGTGGACAGGCCCACAGTATGTGGTCTAGGTTGGCCCTCTGTTGGCATAATTTACAATATGGGGTGTATAATGCAGGATATGCGACAGGATTTGGGAAGGAATGTGTCTGTAATTTTCGCCAGGTGACCTCCTGCGCCTTCGAGAGCGATTTGTGTCCCGGAGGGTATAAGCTACGTGTTTGTCGAAAGTATTGGGTAATTTCTTGATATGAAGCCATACGGTCTCTCGCCGACCTCGTGAGCGGTTGTCCCACTGCCCGGCTGACGAGTCCTTGGGCGAAATTGTGGGCAGCCTCATTTCCCGGAAGGCAGGAATGTGCTGGTGTCCAGATCAGCTGAATGGGACGGTTTGTCGTCTGAGAGGCAAGCAGCAATTTTAGTGATAGAGGGGATATTCTGCCTTTCCTGTAGTTCCTTATTGCGGTTTTCGAGTCGCTAATAATATGCAGGGATGAGGTTGAGTTTACCGCAAGGGCGATTGCCGCTTCCTCCAGTTTTGTATTCTGGCAGGCAATACTGGACCTTATTATTTTATTTCTGAAATTTGAGCGGCCAAGACGCATTCTTTATTTCCAAATAAGTGACTGAAGTTGAGACCGCTTGTCGCCTCTCACCAAGAGCGATCGCCATTTTGAGACGATTGGTGACGTCACAGACTGAACATGCATCGTCTGCTTCTGTGCTGGTGCCGACAAGCTGCAGATACACTACTGCGCTCGCGCTTGCTCAAAGACCAGCATGACTCTGGATGAGTGTACTCAGCATGTTTCTGAAAACAGAACACAGGCTGCTAGGAAGCGTGGTTTAGTTCTTGCCTATATATCCACCTTCAGCGCGACCGCGGCCATCGTGTCCAAAAGCAGCTTGCGGTAACCGCGGTTGGGGGTGTTACTGCTGTTTGGTCCTCCACATAGGCGTCGCGCAAATATAGTGCCTAGAATAGCGTAACAGCGGTTGACGCTGCTCGCGCACAGAACCTGCAGCAGACGACGCGACGTCGTTGTATGTAGTCAGGCCTGAGCAGCAAGCTGTTCACGAAGAAATGAAAATACCAGTTTTAAAAATCTCACCAGCTTCACTGGAGCTCAAATGTTTAGGTTCAGTTCCTTGGCACATAGGCAATATGATGCAAAAAACTGTTTATATTTCAAAATTGGTGTCATGGCCAGTTTAGGTGTGCCTGACTGCCTAATTAATCTTTAGCGCTTGTTATATGATTTGACAAAGTATGAGATAAGACATTTAAAATGTTTATTTGTGCATTTGCACTTTATACGGACGTACACTCATGAACCTATAATTGCCTTGGCGTTCCTTGGATCGCGTTCGTTGCAGGGCAAATTCAAATGTGGGATTGACGATGGTGTCACTCCTATCGCTTGATGTTCTAATACCAACGTGATATACTGACTCAAGCTAATACCAACGTGATATACTGACTCAAGCTAATACCAACGTGATATACTGACTCAAGCTAATACCAACGTGATATACTGACTGAAGCGTACTCGGCGCGTACAGAATTTCTAGGTTTTTTTTCGTCGCACCACCGCTCTCTAGCCAGGACTCTCATTGACGCCGTCTCCATTGGTGTTCCGTGGGCCATGACTTCAATAGCAGAGGCAACCATGACGACCGCGTTGGCATGACGCTAGACAAGGAGATTTAGGGTATATTTCTCTCGTGCCCGGCGTAGCTTAGTCTGATAAAGCGCTCGCCTTGTAATCGGAGGGCTAAGAGGCCAATTCCTGGTCTAGAACCCAGCAGTCATTTCATTGACAGCTATAGTGAGACAGAAACGCGACCATACACGCTGCTGAGTTGATGAGCCTATAAAGGGTTTCGCCGTAAATGCCGGATTGCGTTTGAGGAGGAGGAATAATCTTGATTACCAAACCGCGTTTGCAACCTGCGAGGTTCTTAAATGTCCAGGAGGCTTCGCTTCGACCTTTGTAATCTAGAGTAGCACGATCATATTTTACATAAACTAAAGCGCAGCATGGTGTGTTATATCGATATATGTGTCAATTTAGCGAACACTATCCGCTATGGAGTACGGGATCCATGCCTATTGAAAGTTTGCACGGCTATATCCCAAATATTTTGCCCGGGTCACCAAAAATTGGCCTCCATCAAAATAAACAATGGCCAGATGAGGTTAAGAAGTTCGCAGGGGTCAAGTGGATGCAGCTAGCACAGAACCGGGTTAAGAGGAGAAATATGGGAGAGGCCTTCGCCCTGCAGTGGGTATAGTCGGGCTGATGATGATGAAAATAAACAAAATTTATATCCATGTTTAAAGAACTGCGCCCAGTTAAATAGTCACCACAATGGTGGCCTAAGTCACCGCTGTAATTTCCGCCGGGGTTAAGTGAAAATTGAGCTCGCCCAAGAGGACCAAAACTGATATCCATCTGCAGTGTGTGCGCCCGGAATTTGACTGGCACGTTAAATATCACCCTAGCCACAGTACATATTTTGACCCAGACGCGGAAAATTGTCCTCGGCTGTATTGGACCAATCCTGGTATGCAAATATAATTAACCGCGCCTATAGGTAAATTGTAATAAAATAATTGGACCGGGCTGCCTCCTCATATTGGCTCGGGTCACTAGAAAGCGGCCAGCATAAGTCCTCACAGTGTCGCATGCTTTTGCATGATTACCGGTGGAATCAAGTTAAACGGCTGTAATTTGTCTCCAGATTCCAGATTTTAATGACAACTGCCTGCTTATACAAGTATAACCTTGCCACTCGCAGCGCTCTCAGCAGTTTTCAGCCAATGTTTTTGTTGCTCCGTTTCAGCTTCAACAATAGCTCAATGTGTCCTTTACACATCAAAGTCATCCTAATGAGCTGTTTCGGCTACGTAGGCGAGTCAGTCCAAAATCGAGGCTGTACCGCCGCTCACACAAAAAAGTAGAAATTTGTACGGGTGCGTATTTGCTTTGCCACGCACGCCACGTCGCATGTGATACCAGTTTTGCAGAGTGCTCTCTGCTGTTGCTATGGGAAATATCTAAGCTACCTCTTTCCGACTTTGACCTAGATCAGGAGCCGTCGACCGGTTCAAACATTTCTGCCGCAAATGCCAATTGGTGCACGTTTTTCGAAGTTCTACACCAATAACTTTACCGCTACCAATATGTTGGCAAGGTAGCCTTAAATCTTACTTCCAATTCAGCTGATAACCAAAAAGCAAATTGAGGACAACAGTACCATATAGACAAAGCTTCATATATACTGGAGGGAATCCTACCCTTTGAATTAATACATAAGAATTGTGAGCTATAGCGAAGTCAACCTCAAGATAAGATAAAGGTCTCTTCAGCTAAAAGGCGTAGCTAAAATGCTAGGGATAGCCTTCGTCGGCTAGTCACACATGAACGACACAGAAAAACATGCGAAATACTGCATATCAGAACATACTGATGACCAGCGGCTTAGTAGCGCACTTCCTGAAAGTACTGAAGAACAAATTTAGGAGCTTCTGCAGAAAAAGGTTGCTGGTTTTTGAGAAATGAAGAAGGAAGAATGGAAAGCAGCAATGAAATGGCTTCGTGACCAGATATTCCACATAAGCACGCGACTGGAATGGCAGAAAGGAATTCCTATCTGGATTTCCACTGCTCATTTAGAGCGCAAAATATGGTGGTGGTGTGCACATGTGCGGGACAATAAGCTGGTGAAATACTGGCACCTACGGCTACCTGCTGTTGGTTAATAAAATTGCACTATAGCGAAGGACATTATCAGCACCACAACGTCAAACTTCTTCAAGCATTGCAGTCTTCATTAAAATCTGTGCTTCGTAACCCAATATTTCCATATTATTGCGAAAGCAATACTACACCAGGTCTAACCGCTCGTCGCTTTGTGCCGTGTCCGTGTCCGTGATCCCTCATAAAAACTAAGCCTGCCATGACGTTTTAATTCAAGTTACCCCTATTCCATGGGCAGGAGCTGCCAATTCAGGTCACTTCTTTGATACGGGAGGGTGATATCAGAATCAGCCGGCCAGAACCGTCTGCATTCTCGTTACCCCTACGACACGCAGGCACGTCCATATGGCTTGGTTGAAGCGTGATTTTATATGTGGGCTGGTAGCTTACACTCTCGCGTCATACCCTTAAAGAATGAGCTTAAGTGTCCCCAATAATGTAGCACATTACACTGATAGGACGGGATAGGGGAATAATGTAGCAGGGAAAAAGGAGCTTCTGCCGTTGCTTTCGCAATTCAACTAAGGTTACCCAGAGCTAAACCACAACGAATTTATTTCTTCAGCGGACCCATGCAACTTCGATGAACTAGACTGAGCAAACAGTGACCTGCCCTCTAAGTTCTGAATCATGCAGAACTCATTGTGAGGTGGCTCACCATGACGTACAACATGCGCAAAAATTTCAATGGACGAGCGCTATCTTACTTTTGCTCACTGTAGTGCAAACATTGCACGTTAGGAAAATCGCCTTCATGAATATATAAGAATTTTTATAAAATTTATGCAAAACTGAGAAATATTACAGATGTTTTAAAGAACCCGCGTAATAAGAAATCTCGATGCAATAAAAATTTACAAGGTACAAAAAATTCATGTCACAGGTGTGGTTCCGAGACACTGTGCGATAAGGCAAATCGTTTCCATTTCAGGCTGTTATGATCTTTCTAACAAGCGAAAAAATAATTTCTGAGAATTTGAGGTGGCTTTGTTTACTTGAATATATATGACAGAGCATCTACGTGATACTAAAGCATTCTTAAGACATCGTTGATCTCATTAGAAGGCTGCCCTAATCAATTTTACAGGGTAAAAACATGATGCCAGGTGTGTATTATATTGTGAGTAATCAGGTTTAGCCTAGAACGATACACTTAGCTGATTGACGGATTTTAAAGCGCTTCATGGAATGCGTCTGTCGCAGCAACAGAGACTCTGCTCTACTTGGCGATAATATGACTTAGTATGAGTGATCACGAATACCCCCCGCTCAAAGCTAATTAGGCCTTACACTAAATGGTTTGGTTTATAGTACACATGTCCCAAAGCGACTACTGAGGATAAAAGGGTGGCCGTAGTGGCGTGCCAAGCAAATTTCAACCGCTATGGGGTCCATAACGTGTACTGATACTGCATAGCACACGCGCTCCTCTATTTTCGCGTCCATCAAAAAGCGTCTGCCTTTACACCTTCCTAAGCCTAAACCAAGTTTTGCGGTGCTCACCTAAATCTAATAGGCCTAACTAAGCCTGTTAAGCGTCGAGCCCTTCTAGTTTCGATAGGTAAAGTTTATCCTAGCTTTGGCTATTCCATCTTCATTTTACGATTATAAGCAATATATTGCAACACTTGTTAATGGCTTACACTTAAAACCTGCTAGGCAGGTTTTAATATAAACGCAAGACAGTGCTTACTTTGCAGAAACCAAAGTATGACAATTTTTCCAATTTCAGCAATTTGTTCAGTGACAGAACTTGCTTGTCTAGAAGAAGAGCTATGCCTTGAAGGAAATTTCCGACAATATTGAGAACCAGAATCCGGTAAGACATGAATGCAGGTTGCCAAAAGCGAGCACCCAGAATATACTTGATTTAAGTGCTAATTGCATAAATGGAGTTTGCGATTCTTCAAAGAAAAATGCAAAATGCAGATACAAATGCGCTGTTATAAAAATGATACGAATAAATACACGATGCCATTCAAATGGGCGGCGACAGGTGGCTTACACCTGCGGGAGTTGTGAATATATTTAAAAAGGAAAAACTCTAAGGACGGTCAAATCCGATAAACACTTCTGTGGATAGTATGAACCGAGCTGGGCCAAACAAAATGTGTCTGCGCGGAGTTGATTGAAACCCAGGAATCTTTCTTTGCAAGCGAATATAAAATGTAGTACCTATCGGATGTTTTTCTTTATCGCCTTCTCTGACAAAAATTCAAACAATAGAGCCACTGCTAAAACATGCCAGTACAGGCGGTCCTGGCACGGTTGAAATTTTTCAATCGTACCAGATCTTCAACCGATCTTCAAGAACAGCCATCGATTGCGGCTGCTCCGTTTGTACGAGATGCACCTCTGCAACGTACTGTCCGCGAAAATTTTGTTGAGAATGACGTAGCTATATATATCGTCGTTGCTATCGGAGAAGCTGAGCATCTGCGTTTTAAAGTACAACTCTCTCTAGAGTGCACTAAAGGTTTTCCTCTCCGTCAAATGCGTCAATGCTTTCAGACGTTTTATCCGGTTTAACAACGTTATCACAGTATAGTGTCTTTCACCAGAGATAACTGTAAAGCGCGAAGGTGATATAAGCTTGTAAAACGGATTTCGCTCTATTGCCAATGAGACAGATCTCAAACAGGAGCTTTTGACAGACACTGGCTGGGATCCTCATAATCCGCTGATTTATTAACGTTGAAAAGTTCGTTCCAATGCTGCCGAAAACGGGACTAATTTTCTTAGAAGCTGAATAATCAGGTATTCCGATCGTACAAGAATAATTAAGCTAACGTGCGGTATTAAGATTCAAGACAACTTCTCCCAAATTTACCTCATTCGTTCTTAATACAAGTTTGAAGCGTTATTTACAATTCTTATACGGTGATTTGTTTTCTAATAAAACCGGATCTTTCGTGAAGGGTAACATGCGCACAATGAATATCTTACGATTACAAACGACTGCAAAAAACAGCAATAACAGTGCAACAAGTAAACCTGCCTGGCTGTTTCAATGGAGAGCCTAATTTGTTCTTTTCAAGCTAATAATGGGAGAATATTGCTTTATTATGCTGCTACTGGTACTCAAGTATTGATGCTGCTCTTGCAATAAAAACATGCGACATAAGGAAATGAATCGCAATAAACAAGAATAAGTTAATATTTACGGTATATACTGGAAAACGTATCGATCGAGCAGCAACATCTACGAGGTATGCAGACATATAAGTACATCGTGATTATTCATACTGCTATCAGCTCACCTATGCTTACTAATCGAGAAATACCAATTTAAGTTATGTCCGTTACCAGCTTACGTACGTTTAATGAGTTTCTTTGGGGAATTTATGCGCCCCGCCGGGGTGGCGCAGTGGTTACGGCGCTCGACTACTGTTCCCAAGGAAGCGGGATCGAAACCCGGCCTCGGCGGCCGCTTTTCGATGGAGGCTAAAGGCAAGGCGCCCGTGTGCTGTGCGATGTCAGTGCACGTTAAAGATGCCCAGGTGGTAGAAATTTCCGTAGTACTCCACTACGGTGTCTCTCATAGCCTGAGTCGCTTTGGGACGTTAAACCCCACAAACCAAACTTTTGGGAATTAGGCTCTGTCGCTAATTTGCTGGCTGTCTAGTGTATAGACCTCTTTTCTAGATCTTGAATTGTCACCTTGCTACTATTTACTCACCTTTTGTTTGCTGAACACTAGGAAAAGACACACGTCTTAGTAAGCGCTACTCGTATTAGAGTTAGGATACTCACTGATGAGTGCTTACGGATCCTCCATTGCATTTGAGTATTTGGCAGGGGGGATCCACGAAGATATGGTTTCCATCTTTTATTTTCTTACCCTCATGTCGGCAATCACCTGCAATACGAAATATTGAAATATCGATATGTCGTGACAGCAGTGACGGTGCACGACAGCAAGGGAATGAAGCGCTCCACACGACGCATTTATTTCCTGTTTTGGGTCGTGTTCGATGGCTGAAGGTAAGAATGAAAGGTTTGGTAAACTATTGGGTGAGAGTTTATACGCAGCTAAGTGCACACTTCTAATATGAAATTCTCCACAAAAAATAAATCCATGCAGGTAACTACAGTCATATATGAAGGTCTAACGAATGTTTTATTTCAAACCTGGCTTCAAGTAATCATTTACTCTTTTTCCAGTCAAGGTTAACATACAGAGTGGTAATCAAGTAAATATTACTTTGCTATTAGCGACCAAAGGAACACTCTACATGAAAAGAAGAGGAAAAAAGATACTTCAGCTGCTATCTATTCAGAGGAGCCTTCGAGCGCCCAACTGCTTGATTTTTATTTCGTGCTATGTTTATTTTACTAGAAGACACTTTACTATACTAAATGACACTGTAAACAATGTAAGGTTACTTTTAAAACATAACTGCTGGATAATTTCGATTCCATCCTGAGGCCATACACCTCTGAAAGGTCAGCTATAATTCTGAATGGAAACTTCCTTGCGCTATATAACACAACCTTATTTTAGGGCAATTTCTAAAGGGCCAATGGAGCTGAATAAAAATAAAGCCGTGCAACAAGAAACTAAAGAAATGTTAAGCGGGGATCCAGGCACTGGTAGTGGGCACTGGTTGCGAGTAAGACCGGAGCGGGTTGGCTCAGCTTGTAGACAGCTTGTCCGCAAAAGGCACTTCCTCTTTCTCGGCGACCTGTCCGCCTGATTGGAACTTCCTCTTTACAGTCTTGCCCCCGCAGAAAAGAGGAGCCATACTGGCGACTCAAGGAGACAAAAGGATAGCGGGATCGTAATAGGGTTTCAAACGGTCCACGTGAACAATCTCACGCCCACGGCGACGAAGGTCGGTGGAAGCGGCTAGCGGTTCAACTAGGTGATTGACGGGAGACGTTTGTTGGAGCACTAGATATGGTCCGTGGTATTTGGCAGTAAACTTGCTGGTCAGACCTGGTGGTGTCGATGGGACCCAGAGCCATACATGAGTACCGGGAGAGAATTGATGCACAGGGTGGCTGCTGTTGCTGTGCGCTTTCTTCTGGGCTTGCTCGTCCGAAGTAAGCGAGCGAGCCAGCTTGCGACATTCTTCAGTGTGCCTGGCAGCTGCTGAACGGGATATGTTCTCTGAGATATCAGGACGGTAGGGGAGGATGGTGTCGCGTGTAGACGAAGGTTCACGCCCGTACAGCAGAAAAAATGGTGAGAATCCGGTAGTTGCTTGAACGGCGGTGTTATAGGCATAGGTTATAAATGGGAGAATCGTGTCCCAATCGGAGTAATTGGAGGCGATGTACTTGGACATCATGTCACCTAGTGTGTGATTGAAGCGCTCTGTGAGGCCATTGGTTTAAGGGTGGTACGCGCGGGCTGTCCGGTGAATGGTCTGACGTTCCCTTAGGAGCGCTTCGACAACCTGGGATAGGAAAGACTTTCCTCGATCACTTAGAAGTTCACGAGGGGCCCCGTGCCGCAGAATGAAATGATGAAGAAGAAAGGATGCGATGTTGGGCCCGGTGGCATCCTGAAGTGCTGCTGTCTCCGCATAGCGAGTAAGGTGATCGACGGTCACGAAGATCCAACGATTCCCTTTCAGGTGTATATGGCAGAGTTCCATACAAGTCGATGCCAACACGATCGAATGGTCGGTACGGGCACGGGAGATGCTGTAGCGGAGCCGGCTGATGGAGAGGAGAAGGCTTGCGACGCTGGCAATCGATGCATGAACGAACATACTTATTGACGAAGGTGTACATACCGCGCCAGTAAAACCGCTGTCGCAACCGTTCATATGTCTTAAATACACCCAAATGACTACACTGCGGATCATTATGGCGAGATGCGCATATATCACTACGGAGGTGGCAAGGTACGACGAGCAGCCACTTACGGCCATCTGGCATATAACTGCGTCGATAGAGGAGACGGTCACGAAGGGCGAAATGCTGCGCTTGACGACGAAGGGCGCGAGGAGCCGGTGAAAGTGACGAGTTCGTAAGAAGATCGATTAGTGATGTTAGCCACGGATCCTTGCGCTGTTCTGATGGCATGTCGTCGATAGACAGAGAAGACAGGACATTGCTGGAGGCAGGTGACAACGGAGCGTCAAGCGGCACCGGCGAGCGAGATAAAGCGTCTGAGTCGGAATGCTTGCGCCCTGTACGATGGATAACTCTGATAGCATACTTTTGCAGTCTAAGCGACCAGTGGGCGAGACGGCCGGTGGGGTCTTTGAGTGAAGGTAACCAACACAAAGCGTGGTGGTCTGTAACAACATCGAATGGGCGCCCATACAAATATGGCCGAAATTTCTGAAGCGCCCAAACAATGGCCAAGCATTCCGTTTCTGTCACCGAGTAGTTGGTCTCGGCCTTGGTCAAAGTTCGACTTGCGTACGCCACAACGTATTCATCAACACCGGGTTTTCGATGGGCAAGAACAGCGCCGAGGCCGACGTCGCTGGCATCGGTGTGCACTTCAATAGGACCAGCCGGGTCAAAATGGCGCAATACGGGGGGTGAGGTAAGTATCGTGCGCAATTTCGTAAAAGCAGCATCGCAAGCCCGCGACCAGGCAGAAAGATCTTTGTGAGCGCTGAGAAGTCGCGTCAGAGGGGCAATTATGGTCGCAAAGTTACGAACGAAACGCCTAAAATAGGAGCATAAGCCTATAAAGCTTATGCTCCTACAGTACGAAGCTTAACGCCGGAGCTCTCGCAACCGGCACGATTCGATCCCGCTCGAGCTCAGAGTAAGTTCACCTTAGTGCTACGCACGTTTTTAAAAGAATACATAAAATATAATTTTGATAAACAAAGTGCGCTAATTAAGTGTTCTTTGATGACTGAAATCGCGATCAGTGCAACCTAATTAAAAGCTAGCTGTTTAAAGGAACGCATACCTCACTCGCCTAGGCAGAATACATCGCAAACATATGTTTATGCACATTGATTAACCCCTCGTTATCAGAAACATTAGTAAAAATTATGATAACTAAAAATTTGTCATGCACCTGTCACGCATGTACCGTCATCATCATTTTTTCATCATTTATTTTCTCTTAAGAACCCCTAGGCGGGGCATTACATAAAGCTGCGTAATTGCTTGATAGATGTTGGCTTCGGGAACTCAGCGACAGCGCGAAGTTTAGATGTATCTGGAAGGATGCCATCTTTAGACACTAAATGCCCTAAAATAGTGAGTTGGCGAGCGGCGAAATGGCACTTTTTCAGATTGAGCTTCAGACCGGCGTTGCTAAGGCATTGCAAGACAGTTTCAAGGCGAGTTAGGTGGGTCGCGAAGTCGGATGAAAATACAACAATATATCATCCAGGTAGCAGAGACATGTGTGCCACTTCAAACCGCGGAGAATATTTTCCATCATGCGTTCAAATGTGGCGGGTGCATTACACAGACCAAATGGCATGACGTTGAACTCATAGAGCCCGTCGGGGGTGACAAAAGCTGCCTTGGGGCGATCGTCCTCAGCCATCGGAACTTGCCAGTAACCAGAACGTAAATCGATTGAAGAGAAAAATTCCGCTCCATGCAAAGTGTCCAGCGCGTCGTCTATGCGTAGTAGGGGATAGACGTCCTTTCGTGTGATCGCATTAAGGCGTCGGTAGTCCACACAGAACCGAATAGACCCGTCTTTCTTCTTGCTAAAACGACCGGGGACGCACAATGGGTACTGGAAGGCTGAATTACACCCCTACTGAGCAACTCGTCGACTTGCTCATCAATAATGCGGCGCTCTGAGGCTGATACACGATAAGGGCGTTGGCGTAATGGGGCGTGCGTACCAGTATAGATGGGGTGAGAAACAGTTGCTGTACGACCCAAGGATAGCTGCTGGATGTCAAAGGAAGCTCAGAATCGGTTCAGCAAGTCGAGGAGCTTGGCGCGTTGATCTGGAGCGAGAGCACTGTCGATGACTTTGTAGAAGGTAGCCAGAGGCGATGAAGGAGACGAGGAACGAGGTGGGCTAAGGGCACTGACGTTGTGGGAGATTGTGTCGGCACAGGTGGAGAAAACCGGTGGGACGGTCACAAAATTTTCTGATCAAACAGGCTCAGCATGCCCAACGCACTCGCCACGTTGCAACGTGAGTGGATAGAGCGAATTGTTAGTAATGGCTAGTTCGGTGCGTCCGCTTCGTACACTAAGGACGGCGCAGGGCAGCGGAAGACAGCGTCGCGAGACGAAGACGGAAGATGGGGTGAAGAGCACTGTACAGTCTTGAAGAGAGGGACAGTTTATAGGCACAATCGCAGCAGATGAAGGCGGGATATCAGTACCATCCGCAACGTGGCATTTGGCTTCCCTAAGAACGTTAACGGTGGTCGGTGCGGTGCACAGCGGAAAAAAACTCTACTTCGGCACGAGCGCAATGAACTACGGCGCGGCTGCGACACAAGAAGTCCCATCCTAAAATAATGTCATGAGAGCAGTCACGGAGAACGATAAAACTGATGACGTAGAGAACGTTCTCAATGGTGACTCGAGCCGTGCAGGTACCGATCGGTTCGATGTGCTGAGCAGTGGCGGTGTGCAGTGAAGCCCCAGAATATGGCAGAACAACTTTTCGTAACAAGCGGCACAGTCTAACGTTAATAACCACACAGCAGCACCAGTATCTACAAGCGCAAGAGCACAAATATTTTCAATGGTAAGTTCAATTAAATTGTTCGGTGGCGAAGCAGGACTTTCACTGGTCGACGGAAGCGCAGTTCTTGCCTGCGGAACTGCGTCGAGTGGTTTTCCGGCATTGGCGAGGTAGAACGGCGACGCATCGGCGACGGAGAGCTACGGCGCGGAGAAGTTGAGCGGTTGTCATTCGAGAAGTGGTCAAAGTTGGACGAGGGCTGAGGGGACGCACGGAGATGGGACGGCGGCTGCGCGTAGTTTACCGGGCTCTGATCGAAAGCGTACGGGGCCGGGTGACGGCGGCACAGGCGTGCAACATGGCCAGGGAGACCACATGCAAAGCAAATGGGCAGGTTATCATATTTGAGCCAAGGGCGTAGAGTAGGTGGCACACGGCGCTGGGTGAAAAATGCCCGCTGAGGTGAACCGTACGATGGAAAAGGCGTAGGAGGTGGTGGTCTTGCGGCAACCTCAGCATACGACAGTGGAGTGCGTGCGGGCGTCAGGACAGCGTCGGCATGAATGAGCGGAGCTGTCAGTGGAGCGGCATGAAGACTTTGTTGCCGAGGGGGCGGAAGTGCGTCGGCAACTTTTTCCTGAATAACCTGGTGTATGGTCGGAGCAAGGTGTGAACTGGAATGCGGAACGTTAGGAATTAGCGATATTTGCCGTGCAACTTCTTCCCGTACGAAGTCTTTAATTTCTTGAATTAGTGTGGACCTGACAGGGGCGTCAGACATAGCCGCGACTGTGGCTTCAGGTTGTCGAGTGACGATTCGTTGTCGACGAAAGTCGTCGTAGCTTTGACACATTATGACAACCTCCATTACAGTACGGGGCTCTTTTGCCATCAGAATGTTGAATACGCCTTCGTGGATGCCCATCATGATGTGGGGAATCTTCTCGGCTTCAGTCATCGATACGTTTACACGATGGCACCAATCTAAAATGTCTTTGATGTAGCTAGTGAAGGTTTCTCCTGTCTGCTGCACCCACTCGCGCAAACATTGTTCGGCGCGAAGCTTGCGGACGGCAGGGCGATCGAAGACATCCACAAAGTGAGATTTGAACGAGGCCCAAGTTGGAATGTCAGCCTCGTGATTGGTGAACCACAACTTTGCCACTTGTGTAAGATAGAAGATAACGTTAAGTTTCAAGACGTCATCCCACTTATTGTGGGTGCTTACATGCTCATACGACGAAAGCCAGTCCTCCACGTCCTGATCGTCGGTACCGTTGAAGAACGGCGGGTCCTGCTGTCGAAGCACCCCGGAGCATGGAATTGAAGAGGCCGAAGAGGCCGAGGTAGCGGGGCCGGTGGTGTTGGTGCTGGAGTCAGTCATTGCGGTTGGAATTCGGCGGCTGCGGAGCTCCAGGGCGAGAAAGTAGAAGAGAAATCCCGCGACCTCCACCAAGTGTTAAGCGGGGATCCAGGCACTGGTAGTGGGCGCTGGTAGCGAGTAAGACCGGAGCGGGGGTGGCTCAGCTTGTAGACAACTTATCCGCAAAAGGAACTTCCTCTTTCTCGGCGATCTGTCCGCCTGATTGGAACTTTTTACAGGAAGAACTTTAGAGGGGCTCGTCAGAAGTAGAATGTGCGCGATTGACAAATTCTTCTAAAACACGGCTAAATTACCGTATTCGTTCTTATAAACTCTGTAAAATAAACTTTGCCGTCCGACCGTTACAAGTTCCTGCCGGGAAGCAGGAAAATATTGAGTGCCGGTATCCTCGTTCAACACAGCTGCTGTGCTCTTAGATTGATAGTGTCTCAAAAATACTGCTACACTAACAAACTTCAGCCTCAAACTTTCTCGCTAACTGATCTAAAACGCGAAAGAGAGCAAGATTGATATTCGAAATTCAATAGCTGAGAATATCACGATATATGCTTCCTCTTGGTAGCATTCGGTACGGCGCGTTCTGGTAGGGCATACAATGTGTGGTTTTCACCATCTCTCGACCGCTATCGTCATAGCACTATTCCATTTTATCATCCAAAATAGTGTCGCATCCCATGTTTTTGACGACCACGCGCGGGCCTTCTCCAAATGCTCCCTTCGAGTCATAGAAAAGTGCTAGAACACAGTATCTTTTTTGTTACTGAGGAAATGCAATAAAGATAAAGGATTTTGGCCACCGTTGTGGATATCGTACACGGAACAATTTTCGATTTCCATTAGGGTGGAAAACATGTTTACGAAGCTGGTAAATGCAGCTTGGTAAGTTACACTGGAATGCATCGTATAATGTGTTCCCGTTATATTCGCTGAGGTAAGGTTTGACTTACGTTTTCTTTTCCCATTACAAGGCAGAATGACCAAGGCCACGAAAATGACGAGACAGAAAAGGAGGCCGCGCATCGTGTTCTGGGAGTCCTCGCACAGCTTCCCGTCTAGTCGTGCAGAAGACAAACATCCACTTTTCTTTTATACTCTAGATGACACAGATGATGACGCTGAACTCAAGAGCAATGGCAGGAACAACAGCATAGCTTTTTTATATTTTGATAGTTATGTGCTTCCATTTAAACAGTCCTTTATGATAACAAGAAATGATGGGTGAGTGACTTCTACAACGTTCTAAATGACCTTGTCGCAGCTGCTGCATTTTGAATTCCATAGTTGTCGGTAAATGTAATAAAAGTTTTTATTATTTTCCAGATGCCCTTCAGGGAAACGTATCGGAAAATGGCGATGGGCCTCCAGACTGAATCTTCACCAGGTTTCGTATTTGTGGAAGGCCCCGATCACATTCGAGCCTCTGAAGTTCTTTAATGGTCACTAAGTTTACGCGTGCTGCCTTTGTGCGTTTTGGCTTCCGCACATCATGGTGCTGTTGTTGCAATTCAACATGTCATCTTGTGTTCAGGTAAATTGCCAATGAGACTTCAAGTCAATAGAACACTAAAAAATTACTGGTGTTGTGTTTCAAAATCAACATCTATCGAAGGAAAAAAAATGTTCTGAGATCACTGCGCTATCTGCACGGGAGAAATGCGTAAGCCTCAGCATTGCTTATGTAGTCCGCGAGATGTGTCAGCAGGATTCCGCGAGTGGCAGATGCAGCGCCTTTCTTTTTGTAAAGCAGTACAGAACGACGGCAAATTTTGATGCGTTCAACGGAACGCTGGTGGTGTTCGACAACGAGCGCGCGATTAATCGTGTGCGGCAGCAACGCCCAGCTACTAATTTTGCTGTGATCTCGGAAATTTTCAGACTGCTGTTTGTTGAAAACCTCTCGTTACACACATTTTAACCATTCCCACCTATTTTGGGACGCAAATCACGCCCTTTCGCGCTCGATCGCGTTTGAGCATTTCAATCTTCTCGCCAGTGGAAGTTAGGTACACGCCACCGAACGTCCGGCATGGCGTGACCACCTTTGAAGGTTGTAAATACGCCTATCGGCTATTGCGACACCTGTTGAAACTAATAGCCTCGAAACATTTACCTAATTACAAGCTTGCGTCTCCCGACTTCCCAAATAAGACTTTCTGATGCTATATCTTATGCGACTATTCTTTTTCGTATAAACTCATTCGTTCGAACCTAACATGGGGAGGTGTTCGTGCTGACACGAAACCACAGACAGCCATAAAAAGCTTAAGTATAATTAAACCTTTATTGCATGCAATATTTCCTTATATATAGTCCTTGAAAATTACAGCCTGTGGAGGTAGGCAAATTATTCTGCAGGTATAATAATTCGCCCTTTTTGGTTATCGAATTCTCAGAGTAATCTCAACATAGGCAGTCCGGGTGCTGTTGGCTAAACCAGATGTAATAGCCGTGCTTTCAATCCAATAAATGAGGGGCTACAGTGAAAGAAGATGCAAGGTTTCCTTTCCCGAGAAGAACTCGATGAGCATGGTATTTAAATGCAGCCTCGAATGCAAACATTTAATGAATAATATTGAGCATTAGCGACCTTTTGGGAAATCATTTGTGCAGGAGAGTTATTTATGAGATGCTTTGTCGCATCTCTAACCTCGAACCAAAACCCTAAGAATTACAGCATTACAGCTTTGTGTATTTACAGTTTGACAAGGTATGGGTACGTATGAAATACTTTCCCATTGAATTTTCTAGTATTGTTTTTCAAAGTAATAAACCTGAAGCTCAACATTATGTACGGCGCTTAAATAGGTTTCGATAATAATGTTTGTTTATTAGAGCTTTATTTCAGATGTGCGTATTGCTCCAGCATAATTGATATACCCTATAACATGCAGATATCTGCGGTAAGCAGTTTATTATTGCATTATTCATACTAAATGATTTCGGTTTCTGAGCGTCCGGTGATTTTTGATGTCAGTACAAGTAAAGATCCTATTCATCTTGACGCATCGTCTGTTACGTCATCCCTTCAAGCGCACATGCTCAGCTTAACAACGTCTTTCGAATGCTGGCCATGTTGGTCAGTGCACTATGCTGAGTAGAGATTTTCATTTCACTGAAACCGATTCTTGACCGAAGTCTTTGTCGGTTTCGCCTAGCACAGAGCTCTCCCATTGATCGATCCTCGCTCATTTCAACGAATAATTAGAGGCAGGATTTTTATCACTAAAAATGAGCATTTTAGGCGCCAAAAAATAAAATTTATTTTGCCACTGAACGGAAAAACACAGGCACCAAAAATTATCAGAGGTCAACATACGCGATTTTAAAGCCAATAATTTGCTTTTTCCTTTTCACGACTGAGGCCCACTGCGGTGAAATTTTATTATGGTCAGAGAAATCACGAAGGAGCCCGTCAGCTGGACCGCCAATATTCACACTATGGAAATCGGTGCAGAACGAGGGCAAGGTTGCCGCTAGTCACTCCACGCCTTCAAAAACCATTCTTGTTTGATTTTCAACGATATCAGGAACATACTGTTTCAACACCGAACGTTGTCTCGAGAGAAATTGTGGAATAAAAAAGAAGGGAGGTGAAATAGGTGCTGACCATAGACTACATTTTACAGCTGAGTAAAAGATGCACGGTAGCGTAAAAAAAGACCGTTTGTTTTTTCCCGTACGTAACTAGGCGTGTTTAGGTTTCTTCGATCCATACGACCTTCACATCCCGCCTATATAATTTGAGGCAATTCAGTATTCTTCTTATCCGCCCAGGAATTTTACAAGGGCCGCGCGTTTCTTGAAGAAGTATGAAAAGAGGACGGCGCTGAGGCACAAATGTACGAAGGGTAGGACCGTTCTGATTGAAGCTTCTGCTTCTGGATCGCCCATTGTCAAAGGGAAAACTGCAAGCAGCCCTCGGAAGAGGCCGAGCTCGCGCCACACCCTTGCATGACCGAGTCAGTTGGCAGGAGCTTCGCAATCTCGACTCGGCAGCCCAGGATGCCCTTCTCGACACAATTAATTCTTGCTGGGAGACCGGAACGGTACCGGATAACCTCAAGCTTTCTCTTATTCTTCCTATCCCTAAACCTGGCAAAACCCTCGAATCCTAGTAATTTGCGTCCAATTGCACTGACTTCACATCTCTTTAAACTCATCGAGCGCCTGCTGCATACCCGGATTAGTCACTACATTGAATACGTCAGTCCTGGATTTCATCCAGCTCAAGCCGGCTTCCGCCCTAACCTCGGAACTCATGACTGCCTTTGGCTTTTGCGAAGAGTTCTGAAGAGAGATGCCAGTAGTCACACGCGTCCATCGCCGACCTATAAACCCTGATTTTTGTCATTCCCCGGGAGCTCCTCGCTGCCCATCACCGACAAGAGCGAATCCCTGATACGACTGACATATACACCGACGCATCGATTACATGCGAACTCGCATTTATGGCCTGGGTATGCGATGACAACCCGTCCCTTTCAGGCGCTTATGCCTGCCATCTACCTCAAGGTACCCCTCTTCGCGCTGAACTCCTCGCGATTTGGGGAGCCTTTTCAGGAGTGCCTTGCACCGGAACTGGGTCAATACGTATTCTTACTGATTCCATTGAAGCTTACAAGGAAATCGCTACTCCGGGTTCACAAGATGCAACAGCTACGGCTATACAGCGCCTCCTTAAACGCCACCAACTCGCGACCAGAACTGTCGCTATTCAACCAATCAATCAATCAATCCATCAATCAATCAATTTTTATTTTCACCGAAACAAAAAACACATGGCGAAAAAAGGAGGTGGGAGAAAAAGCTGCACAATAGCAGCTTGACAAAGCTGGACCCCAGGTCACTCGGACAAATCAGGGGGCAATGCGGCGGTACACGCCGCGGCTGCCTTGGCAGGTGGGATGTCCACATTTACTTCCCCACCCCCCTTGCTTCATCCTTATTCGACCTTGGGCGGGCAACTCACCCCTTCTCTTGCCCTTATGCACTATACTCGGAGCAGTCTTCGTAGCCTCAGTCAGAATCGCATGCAGGTGGCCACACCAGACCCACCTTTTACGAGAAGAACCCACCTCACCCGAAGTCAAGAAGTATTTTTGAATAAGCTCATCGCCCATGCGGCTTGCACGGCACGCATTATGGCCCGCTGGCGTCAGTATACGGAGAAAATGATTACGTGCCCCCACTGTACGACTCTAACCTGCGGCGGCATATCACATTTACTTTGGGATTGCCCTGCTTTTTCTACTGGACGCCCCGAGATCGAACCCTACCGCCTGAACTACCGTT
Organism: Amblyomma maculatum; assembly: GCA_023969395.1. Classification (NCBI taxonomy): domain Eukaryota; kingdom Metazoa; phylum Arthropoda; class Arachnida; order Ixodida; family Ixodidae; genus Amblyomma; species Amblyomma maculatum. The sequence goes on along the minus strand of JAJIZL010021084.1, from coordinate 487,073 downwards.
CCCTTCTAGAAACTGATGCTAACACACAGATGATATTTGCTAAACATGGCTCGCTTAGTGGCCTGGTTAGAGCAATGTGATTAGAGTGACGACCTAAACAATGAAGATTATGTCTACTCCCCTTTATCCCCATCCATGGCCATGAGACTTCCCATACAATAAAGGACATTCAATCAATTAATCTTATCCGCCCCATGCAGCAAACACCCACGCTCACATTGTCGTGGCCAGCTGCGCAACTTTATCCTCTCTCCCCACCTCGAAACAGCTGCGAGGAGGGCGGGTGAAGGGCACGCCCGTTATCGCGCGTGTGGCCCTTCTCCCTTTCCTAATCCGGCTTATACATTCAAAGATATCGTAAATTACTACCAATCTAGCAACAGCCTTTACCCCCGCCCATGTAAAGGCCTTTCAAAGGCGGAGGAGCGGCTCTTACTCCGCCTCTATACCAACACACTGCTGTGCCCGGCAGCTCTAAAACACTTCGACCCTGCTTTCTCTGGCAGCTGCCCGCACTGTGGGGTAGTTTCTTTGGACATCTACCACATGGTATGGGCCTGCCCCTCAAATCCGGCTATCCCCCCTCACCCCAACCCAACCCGGGAGGACTGGGAGGCGACCCTGTTCGGCTGCTCCGACCTGAAGGCCCAACGGGCCTTAGTCGGGCGAGCCCGAGCGGCGGCAGACGCCCCTGGGGTCCCGAACTAGGGACCTCCACCTAGTGTTTCTGAGGTTGGCCCCTTCAAGGTCAGCTCATGCATAACCTCCTGTATTTGTACCTACATAAATGTTTTCTACCACCACCTTCTCCCTCCTACCCCTTGCCTTCGTGGGCAGCTGCGGCCACGATGGGAGCAAGAAAAAAAAACAGCAATGTGAGGAAGCGATCGCTTTTATTGGAACGTCATTAGTCCCGTCTGTGGTTTTTCTATATAACAAAAATAAAGAAAACACCTTATACATCTACACGTCGACTGTGAGTAAAAAAATGTAAATGTAAATTTGCAGTGCTATATATAAAAATAATTGGTTTACAGGAAAGGAAAGGCGCGGTATCAATCACACTTTCTCCGGCAAGTGTGTTCGGACGGTGCACCATCGCTGGGACAGGTGGGTCACCGACGCGTGCGGCGGGGGCTAGCCTGCCACAGAATGTTTATCTATTGTAGGCCGTCATTGCACCCATCACCGTTTTGGTGGGGGACGACGGCCGTTGTTGCGGCGCGCGTCTTTTTATCTCTCTTCCTTTTCTTTCTTCTCTATTTTCTCTTCTGTCTGCGCGAGGCAGCGGAGGTGGCCCCGCCGGGGTGACACAGTGGTAAGACGCCCGACTACTGTCCGGAATTCCCGGGTTCGAACCCGACCTCGGCGGCTGTGTTTCGATGGAGGCGAAACGAAGAGGCGTCCGTGTGCTGTGCGATGTCAGCGCACGTTAAAGATCCCCAGATGGTCGAAATTACTGCGTAGCCCTCCACTACGGCTCCTCTTCCTGTCTTTCCACTTTAACTCCCACCTTCCTCCCTTCCCTCACGGCGCGGTTCAGGTGTCCACAGAAAACGAGTGAGACAGTTACCGCGCCTTTCCCTTCCAGTGAACCAATTATTATAGCAGCGGAGGTGGCTCAGCTACAGAGCCAGTAGCAGGCCCGTGCATTTTCTTTTCCTTCTTCCTACAGCCACAACATCAACAACTCTTGTTGCGTGGCGTTCCTTGGAGCGCGTTCAAGTGTAACATTGCAGATGGCAGGGACGCATGCCGCCTCGGCCAATCAGAACGCCGCAAAAGCGCGACACACTTTGTCCGCGACAACATGAGGCATTAAAGGCTTTCGCCTTAAAACTAACAGTAACGAGACAAATAACATTTCGAAGCGGCATGGTCGCCTACATAGCCACGCCTCGCAATTGCTGCGGCATCTCTGACCGCGCCAGAATGGAGTGAGCCTGATCCTTTACTGTCTGCGCCGAAGAAGCGCGCCGTGGTGGTTAGGCTAAAGCGGAGTGAGAGAGAAGGGGCCGTATACCTGAAAAGGTCGCCTAATGTGTGTATATCCTAGAGCATAACAAATCAAACAAAATTGTGCTTTACCCATGACTCTTAGAGAATTTGTTTTCTATAACCGTCTAGGACTAATCACCCCGTGTTCTCGAGGATTGCTCATGAAACCAGCCCACACTGCGTCGCACTCAGTTGTCAAGGTTCAAAACACAAGTAAATTTAGAGAGGAATATTAGTATTACTTCTAAGTGGAAGCGTGCTTTTATTTGAGTACTTTGGGTATATCAGTCATGCCAGCTTATTTCAAAGGAATAATATATTTGTCAATTTGCCTTTTGCTTCATATAGCGGAAAATTTCATTTCAATGACGAACATGTGAGGTAAATGGACCATAAATAGAAGGCTTGCCGCCTACTTAGGGGTGGTAAATCTTTGAAAAGGGATCGCGCGCAATTTGTAGGTACCAATTACTAAAATGGGTAAATAAGAAGTGAATTAAGCAACTAGAAGCAACCACAAGCAACCAACAGCAGCATCCATGCTTTCGCATTACTACAATGCAGATTCTGCAGTGCTTTTTAATTTTTTGACGGATGATAAACGCTAACAGATTTCTCACACTGGATAAAAGAAAATACTCATTCTACTGCAGGGTGAGGAGCTGGGTATGAGGAGAGTCTGCGTTACCGGCGAAAAGTATAGAAATTCAAGCTTTGTGTTCAATTTAGACTTTCTGTCAAATATCCCTGTCACCGCTTCGATAACGTGTTCCGTCATTTACAGTTCCGAATTCTAAGCCATGCAGTATGTACCTGCAGCATTCCACCTCAATATTGCATGCTTGCTTTGAATAGTGTGGTTCCGTTTATATTGCTTAATATCCGATAGAGATCTAGGCTAAAGCCGCAGGACTCCGTATTGGATGACACTGAAAATTTCAGCCAACAGTGGTCTTGCTTTTTAATGCGTTTATATATTCCTTGAACTAGGAACCGCATTGGGAAGGTTGTCAGTAAAAAAAAAAAAAAAAAAATCTTTTTCTGCATCACTTTTACGGACCCATGTGTTCACAGCGATGCCATTACTTACGGTGTCCGCTCAAATGCTTTCTTGTTGTCTGCGTTGGGAAGCGTCAGCTGTAATCACATTCCTGGTGTGTTTGCCGCACTGTGCTGTGTGGCTTCGCTCATTTTGGCGAGCATTTAGTGCGCGCCTTTTACGCGCTTGTGGTGTGAATTCCGCCAAGTCGGTCAGCAGCGATATCTTTCTAAAATTGACCAAGGGCAGTTAGCAAGAATGAGTGTCTGGCTCGCATTTTATTCTTTCCGCAACAAAATAGTCTAGAGGATATGGCTTACCCGTGACAAGAACCACTGTTTGACCAAGTCGGTCAGCAGCGATATCCTTCTAAAATTGACCAGGGGCAGTTAGCAAGAATAAGTGTCTGGCTCGCATTTTATCCTTCCGCAACAAAATAGTCTAGAGGATACGGCTTACCCACCAGAGCTACAATAACCACTGTTTGACGAGCAATGCTCTCAGCTCTACCTCGCAATGATTTAAAAATACTTCGTCTATCTGCTTCCTTCTCTGCCTTCTCCACCTAGTATACTATCCCGAGCACTCTGAAAAGTCTAACATGGGTTGCAGCGATATTTGCAAACCTAAGAAATATGACAGCTCAGATATCAGCCCGAACTTTTGTCGGCCATGCTTTAAGGTACCGGGCCGCTATTCTGCGAATGAATAAAGACCATGGTAACATAATTATTGTGAAACTACTTTTCAGCAGAAAAGCAATAAAAAAAGGGTGAATACCCCAAACGCCATAATGAAATGAATTTGTTTACCTTAGACTCCATTACTAGGGGTCAAACAAGGAGATCATATAACCTACTTGGGGTCAAACATCGCATTCCACCTCAATTCGTTAAATGACTGAGCAGTGTCTGGATAGCCTTGAGCTGGGCCGGATTTATCTAGTCGGAATACAACCAAATTATAAAAAAAAAATAAAAAGTATAGAAAAATTTTGAAATAAACGCGTGGTTTGGTTGACCCTAAAAACTTAGTCGCACTGAAGAAGCGACTCTGAGACGCCATCGTTGCAACACTAAAAGGAAGCTTGAGTGCACGCTAACACCGTCAAGTAATGTACAGCCACTACTAAACCAAGGATAACCAAGACTTGTACACTGGAAATTTGTTTGTATAAAAGGAAAAGTGCAGTATCGATTACGCATCGCTATGTATAGCTAAACCATACAGTAAACAAAATGTCCAAGGTGGGAATGAAGAGAAAAACGGGTGCCGGAGAGATAAAAAAAAACAAATTATGAGAGACTACTACGCAACTGCACTGATTAGTAATGATTTAATTAGGTAGTAATTGATTATTGCTCATAATTTGTTCACTAATTAGGCGTTCAAATAGTTGATCAATATTATTTAAAAATTAATTATTTATTTGGTGGTCAGTTAGAAGTTGTGGGCGATTCCTCTGCCCGAGGGATGCGCACGACAAACACAAAGTGGGCCGTATGACAAACATTAATCTCACAGGGATCGTCAAAGTCGGTGCTAGGTCGTCGTCCGGGGGGCTGTGGCCTGCGGGTAGTCTTCCGTGCAGAAGCTCCAGGCGCGAAGCAGGAACGAGGAGGCAGGGACCAAGAAGAAGAACGACGGCGGCGCGAGGCTTCCTTTATAGCCCCCTCGCGCGGGACCGGTTATCCCCGAACGAGCGGGGAGAGGGAAACAGGCACCGCGCAGGGGGCATTGGGATAGTGGCGCGGCCTTCGAATGCGCGGCGCGCACGGGCCTTACAGATACGTGGTGCAGGGCCCCACAAAGTTAATGGAAATTATTTATTTAGTTATCTTATTAATGGACATACGGTATATAAAACACGATTTCGCGCATACTGTGCTGGTGCTCTGTGAATGGTTGATACCTCTATGACGTCATCTAGCCTCGGCCAATCAGAGCCGCTGCAAAAGCTGGACACATTTTGTAGACGACAGTATAAGCAATCCTTAATAATTAGTCTAACCTGGGTCCTTTACACGCACTGACATGTGAAAGTAAAGAGCTGCCTTTTTATGTCGGCTCCATCAAAACGTGGCAGCTGCGGTCAAATTCGAACACGAAACTCCCCTTCAGTTGCCGAGCATCTTAACCATTGAGCTGTCACGGCTGGTTGGACAACAATGCTTCAATGAAAGCTGAAACGGTTTTGAAATTTCATGAAATGCAGTGTGGAAAGAAGGGATCTTGTTCATGAGGAGTGTCGATGTTTTCAGAATACTGTATTTAAGGAAGGCTGATATCGCTTGTTAAACACACATCCTGGACACGCTTTTGTCGCTTCCAGGAGCGTTGCCCGGGTTGATGTCAAAATATGGGATGGGATCAACATATTCTCCTTCCAGTGCCGTTTGTTTTCTTCGCTTCGGTCCTTCTGACCTAAGGAATCTCCGTCTTCAAAGATTCCTAAGGTTCGACTAGCAGATAAGGTACTATTCACTACACACCTTGCATCTATAGCACGCCTAATATGGAGAGCCTGGCAGTGCTGGCAGCAATCTCTCTGTTGTGCTTTTCTCACTGTGACCTGTTATTTTTTAATACCGTCATCAATATTGGAAAAGCAGCTGAGTTGATGCAGAGAATTTTCGGATAATGATTAGGTTTGTCCATACATTCACTAAGCATGCTTGGGTAGATATACAGGAAAATAATGGGTTTTCACTATACACTAACTAAGCTAAACATAAGTTGTGGCAGTTGTGAACTGATTGTAAATTTAATTTATCGGCATTTTTTTTTTGCGAACCACAAAGTGGCTGAAATATGTGTAGGTGGTTTCTTCACATTTCCATTCAAGGAACCAAGAGACCAATATATCTGACAAATTACTATGGAAATGGTAAGCTCTGGCCTTGTAATTGAGGGCAGCACTACAGGAAGCAAAAGGATTGATTTATCACTGAAAATCGCATCAAATGCGCTATAGGGTTGCATTGCTGTGAAACCTTGCCGTCACCGGTGCATCCCACCATATGACCACATTTCGGCGAAATTATAAAGTGTACATGATTTTTTTTTCACGAGTGTTCATGTTATATTTTGGTTTATGCACTCTCTAGCCAGCACTTTGCCGATTATAAATGCCCCCTTCACTTCACTAGTGAAGTGCGACTAGCTTCTGTCACTCGGTGGAACCACAATGTTTTGAATTTCTTGGCTGAAGTGGTGACCGCGGTCATAATGGCTGGGTGCGGGAAGTCAAAATGATTCTTCTATTCTGTAAATAAAAAGGAATGTCTGGCAGCAGAGCTTTATTTTTATATTAGCTTTCGAAAGATCGTTTTTGCCGAAATGCGACGGACATTGTGCTCATTGGTTATGGTTTGTACCTTCGTCATACAAAAAAAAACAGTAGCATCTACTGATGAAAATATTCTTGGTAAAAGTTTTTTACAGCGTTTTTAACAAACCTCTCATGGAATGAGTTCCTTAGAAATATGTTTTTTGTTGTGCCGAAAAGATGAGTTGTTTAAACCCTTGTAAGGTATATGAAATGTATTCATTTTGCAAAGCAATTGTTTTCGCCCTTTGCAGCCATAAAAATTTGCAATGTGCAGTTCTCGTAGGACGTGAATTCAAAAAGTTAGGTGTAAAGAGAAAATTGAGTTGAAATTAGCTGAAGAGGAAAAACTCGAGAGCCCGTTATATTCTCCACTGTAGCTATAGAAAAAATCTAGCTTTTCCGCACAATGACACATCTAGGCAGCTCCTAATGTCTTTTTAAACACCGGCTATTTGTATCAAAGGAACAAATTTGTTCATAAATGTGCAATAAAAGCGTTTTGCTTCTTGTCCTGCAACTCATTACATGATGAAACTGAAACATTCTACATTTTTAAATAAAGATTAGAAATGAGCTCAGTCCTACTTGACACTTTTTGATTTAGTCTTCACTTGTGGCAGCAGAATAATTATGATTGGTGCATCTGTTGACTAAACTATCGGTGCACTGCAGTTAGCTATTTATTTATTCTAGGAAATAGCTAGGCGTTCAATGACACAATGTCGGTGCCTTTGGGTGCATGAGGCAACCAGTGCCTTTTGATGTACAGACGCCAGAAAGACACTCTGGAATGCAAGAGCTCTGACCTGTTGCACAAAGAAAGTGAAGTTTTTGAGCGGGGGGCCTATTATAGGAACAATAATTGGCGCTCTAAAGAAGGCGCGTAGGCATACTATTTGCGCTGAAAACTGCACTTTACCGCTAATAAAGCAGCCCAGACAAAATTTCACTTTGTTTGCTCCGCAGCACACCGGTCCAGAATTGTAGACTTGTGCTGACGACCGCACTAGCGGTGAAAGTGTGCTGGTGTTGCTAGGAAAAGGCCGATACAGCCACGACAAAGCAAAATTCAAATATTTTATTGATTGTGGACAACCCCTGCCAGCGTTCTAGTCAGTAGCAACTAGTGCAGGTTCCTAATGGCTGAATTGGCAACAAGAGCGCAAGTATGCCACAAGGGAATACGCTATTAAAGTTACACATGTCAAATTAACACTTTTCATGCTTCGTGCACACTGGCTACAATTAAATTACTTCTCCCCTATGTGAAAACAGTATTCGATTTTGTTTCATGAATTTATCCTCACTTAACTGAATCAGTATTCGACACATACCTCCACCAGACATTGCACTTCAGGCTTGTGGCGGAAGTAAATGTATTTATGTATTCTAGAAATAAATTATTAATTAAATTATACCACTAACTTTCTTACAAGAAAAAAAAAACGTTTTTGAAAATGTGTGTAATGTGCAGGGCTGATTTTGTCGATGCCCACATCACATTGACACAGATAAAGTAGCATAGTGTGTACGAGAGAAAAAAATAATTTCTAGTCTGTCTTTGTGGTGGGCTTTGCTTTTGCTAATGCCTGCAATTTACAAACTACAGTTCTAAGGAATGCACTTGAAAAACAAAATTGCACCCTGCAGCAGTTTTGTAACAACTTCATTCCTTTCGTGCACATACAAGGGTATGAAAATGATTGGCTCGTGACGACATGCCTATGAAAAAAAGCCAAAAGTGATAGAAATCATGTCAGGCTTATGAACATTCTTATTAATCTTGTTGTTTAACAGGGTATTCAGTCGGATATTATTACTTTATACGTTTTTTACCTGAAAGATTATGGTGAGAGTAGGAGAGACGGCAACTATATATTTATATAGAGATACCAACCCACAGCCAGTGTATTTTGCATACGGTGCTGTACCAAGCGAGCTACAGCAGTGGCTGCTAAACCTTGTTCTTCTTATTATAATTAGATTGTGTATAGCCGAATATTGACATTGCTCACAAGGGTCACCCCCAGCAAAGCGGAAATAGGTATAATACCGCAAGAGCCACTTGAAATGAGATTGAGTGGCAGCTGTACCAGAACCTTTTAGTGCTTACCAAAGGACTCTAGCCAGAGCTACGGTTACAGGTAAACTGCAGAGAATTCGCGACTTTTTCTGGAATCCCTCTAATTGCATTTAGGAGATGCAGTTATGAAAACTTACTTTTATGCACTGTTATGAGGTTATTGTACTGAGAAGTTATATTCTGCAGAACATGGCCATAAAAGTGTGAACTTCCCTTGAAACTAGTACTAGGTAGTTTATAATGAATTATATACCACTCTGAAAATTGTTAAGCCAATGCTGCGAGCAACTGTACTAACACGATGAGTACAAAGCATCTTCTCTTTATCACGTGTTAGTATATGCTGTGCCTCCGAGGCTCCTGTATCGTGCTGTTTTTATGTGGGTTCCTTGCGACACAGGCAAGTGGTTTTGCTTTATCAGTGACCTGAATGCAACTCACCCAACATTTAGTTTTGCACTTGTACAATCATGCACAATTATAATGACATGTAGCGCTGCACATCTTGCATCTACAGTACTCCTAATTTGGAGAGCCTGGGACTGCTGGCAGCAATTTCTCTGTTGCGCTTTTCTCACTCTGACCTGTTATCTTTTTAATACCGTCCTCAGCAGTTGAGAAAGCAGCTGAGGTAATGCAGAGAATTTTAGAATAATGATTGGGCTTGTCCGCACATTCGCTACGCATGCTTGGGTAGAACTACAGGAAAATACTGAGTTTTCAGTATGCACTAACTATGCTAAACAAAAGGTATGGTAGTTGTGAACTGATTGTAAACTTCATTTATTAGAATTTGATTCTAGCAAAATTACAAAGTGTGTGAAATATGTGTAAGTGGTTTCTTCAAATTCACTTTCAAAGAACCAAGAGACCAAAATATGTCATAAATTATTACGGAAATTGCATCTCTGACCTTGTAATTGAGGGCAGCTGTACAGGAAGCAAAAGGGTTTATTTATCACTAAAAATCTCATCAAATGAGCTAGAGCGTTATATTGTTGTGAAACCTTGCCGCTACCGGTGCATCCCACCATATGACCACATACCGATGAAATATTAGGGTGCACATGATTTTTTCTTAGATGAGTGTTCATGATCTATTTTAGTTTATCCACTCTCTGGCCGACACTCTGCTGAATATAAACGCTTCCTTCACTTCCCCAGTAAAATGCGTTTGGCCTATGTCACTCAATGGATCAGAATGTTTTGCATTTCTTGGCTGAAATTTCGAACGCGGTCAAATAATGCTTGCGTACACTTAGGCATTTGTCAAACTGTCATAATGGTTGAGTGCAGGAATTGAAATAGATTCTTCTATTCTGTAAAAAAATGAATGTAAATGAAAGGTAATATAAAAAGGAATTTTTATATTACCTTTCAATACATTATTTTTGCCGGCTTGCAATTGGCATTGTGCTCCTTGATCATTGTTCTAGTTTCTTCACGCAAAAAAAAAGAACGGTAGCATCTAGAGATAAAAGTATTGTTGATAAATACTTTTCTACAGAGTTTCTGACAAAACTTTCATGGAACTTTCATACCTTAGAAGTATGTTTCTCGTTGTACCGAAAAGATTAGGTGCTTAATACTTTGTAAGATGTGAGAAATGTACTAATTCTGGAAAGCTATTGTTTTCGCACGTTGCACCCCTAAAACGTTCAATTTTCAGTTACCGTAGGACGTGAATGCGATAAATTTGGTGTAAATAAAAAAATGAGACATATTATCTGAGGAGGAAAAACTCGAGCATCATATTCTTCACTGTAGCCATAGAAAAAAGTCTAGCCCTTCCTCACTATGACACAGCTAGACAGCTTCCAATGGCTTTATAACCACTGGCTATTTGTCTCAAAAGAACACCTTTGTTCATAATACAATGTGCATCCAGAAACGTTTTCCTTCTTGTCCTGTAACTCTTTACTTGATGGAATTGAAAGAATTTATATTTAAAATAAAGTTAAAAAAATGAGCTCAGTTCTATTTCACACTTTTAATTCAGTTTTCACTGGTAGCAGCACGACAACTGTGACTGGTGTGTCACGTGATTAAACTGTGAGTACGCTGCAGCTGATTATTTGTATTATTGTAGGAAGTAGCTAGAAGTTCGATGGCACAAAGTCGATTCTGCAGGGTGTAAGAGGCAAATCAGCGATGTTTGATGTACAGGCATAAGCAAGACTGTCTGGAATGCAAGATACTGACCTGTCACACAAAGAAAGTGATATTTTGGAGCAGGGGCGTCATTCTAGGAACAAATATGGCGCTATAATGATAACGCGTAGGCATGCTATTTGCTCTTAAAACTGAATTTTATTACTTTTAGAGCAGCCCAGGCAAATTTTCACTTTGTTTTTCCGTCCGTGCTGGCAGGTAGCGGGAGATCAAGGGCCTGTTTGTACGCTGTTCGAATGATGACGCCGGCTCGTTCCTTTTTCACGCTAAGGAGAGACAGATACGGGAGACCATACGCAAGGCGATGGATGATCAGTGCACGCACTACTCGTATGGTGTCTTCGTACCTCATCGCTTTCCTATGCCTGGTGACGCGTTTTATCATCCGTGCAATTTGCTGAAACGTGGTCATTAGTCGAATGAGGGTGTGGGCAGCTTATACTATCGCTTTGAAGCCCGATCTACAATATGCGACATAGCTCCACTTCTTTGATGGCGGTGCCATGTAGTCGGACTTTAATTGGGCCCGGAGAAGTGTAGACATGACCGCGTATACGGATGATTTCGGATTTCTCTTGCGAGCATTGTAGATTGCAGAGCGCTGCTTGTGTTTCCACCCTGGAGGGCGCCCGTTGTAGAGTTTGGTCGTTAGTGGCCAGAGATCCCGTGGTTGTCCAGATCGTAATATCGTCGGCGTATATAGTGTAGCCGATATCAGGAATATCTTGGAGAGCCCTTGCAATAGGCAGCATTGCAATGTTGAAAAGTAAAAGGGAGATGCTAGAGCCCTGCGAGATGCCGCGATTTGGGACCGTTTCCGGGTCAGTTCGCACTTCCCCGATTCCAATGGTGGCCATGCGATTTCTAAGAAAGATCGAGGTGCTGCCTCCTCCACTTCTAGCTATAACACTGTCACTGCTATTAAAACGCCATTGCGTCCGACACGCCAACGCAGTAAAGCTAAGCGGCGGACCATACGAAACGCCAACTCCCTGTCCGTCTAAGGCTGTGATGATTTGCTTCGATATGCACCTGCATCGGATACAATGTTGCTTTGAAAGGAGTGACCTCGTTATAGCTAGATGTGGATGACCCTGTACCTAAAAGTTCGCTCGCTGCAATTCAATCGGTTGTGTTCAGTTATGATGGTTTCGTGGGAGACGTCAAAAGCTCCTTTTAGATTCATTGCCATTATGCAGTGTTCGCTCCTCCTAGGAATGTGTTGTAGCACTTCGTCCTTGATGAGAAGGAAGAAATCTGGGGTGCAGAGTCCTTCCCGAAGCCAGATCATGGTGGTTAGGTGGACGTCTTGATCTTCTACGAAATTTTTATAGTCTGGTGTGGACTATGCATTCGTAAAGTTTTCCGAGGCATGATGTTAAAGATATAGGTCCTAGTGAGTCTTCAACTTGGGTGTTTTACCTGGCTTAGGAATTGTGATAATTTTGCAATATTTTCAGTCGGATGCTATGTCTCCCGTGGGCCCCATTTCCTTGTTGAGAGTGGTTAGGGCCTTAATCTGGGAAGCGTTGAGGTTTCTAATCATCCTGTTGCTGTTTCCATCACCCTGGCAAGTGTTGCGGGAAGATGAGCGTTCTGTGGCGTATACCTCTGCCTCAGTGATTGGGGCGTCAAGATGCTCATTTTGATCGCCTGTGTAGTCGAAATTGCAGTGTGAGGCTGGTAGCCCGATGTATAGAATTTTGAGTGGGTCGAGCAGTGTACAGTTGTCCCCCGGAAATATCTGCGCGATTTGTTTGAGCGTCCTGTTCGTGACTGTGCGTGAGGCGGTAGGGTCCCCCAGGTGTCGCAGTATCGCCCATATTCTGGATGTACCCTGCGTTCCCTTGAGGAACTCACAGAACTGCTGCCAGTTCTGGCTGAATAACCTTGTGGCGTATCTCTGTGCCTCAGTGATGAGTTCCGTGATGCGCGTGCGCAATAGCCAGTTCCATTTCTGACATTTCCATCTTCTGATAAGCTGACGGCGGTTGTTCCAGACAGTGAAACGATGAGAGTATATAACGGTGGTTTCCACGGTGCGGGGAATCGTTCGCGTGGCTTTCTTGTGAGCTTGTCGGATCTGAGAGCTCCACTCCGTAATTGAGGGGATGGGACTATGAAGGGTAGCATTCTTTCGGTAGCCTATCTAGTCAGCGATGTGTGCAGAGCCTATAGCCTTCCGAATTTTGACTGTGCTGATGGAGGTGCTGAGTATGAAGTGATCACTGCCCAGTGTCTCTTGGAGGTTTGCCGACGTGGCTGTCGTTGGATATTTAATGAAAGTGAGCTCTGGGCATGAGTCTTTGTGAGTGCCTCTGCCTCCTCTTGTGGGTCGAGATGGGTCATGGGTCAGTGAGGAGATGTAGGTCTGCGTAGTTTTAGGCCTCAGCCAGCTCATGTCCACGACGTGTGTTGTTTTGATAACAACATTCTTAATGGGGGCAGTTGAAGTCGCCTAGTATTACAAACCAATTGTTCTGAGTGGTAGTGGTGAACTATGAAAAAAAGCGCTTTAAATTTGATGCTGGTGGGCTTGGGCACGTGATACAGCTTCAGTACAAAAGTGCTTTTTGTCTTCGTTTGTTAGGGACAATCTCCACGAAGTTGTGGTCAATGGGATCGGCATGCGTCAGAGAATGTTCACAAGTAGTGATATCCCTTGATATTAGCAGTGCTGTTCGAGGAGAGGTGTTGTGCTGGATGCTGTAATAGCCGGTAAGGTTGAGGCTTCGTTTTGGGGCTTCGTTTTGCACACTGGCTTCAAATGAATTCCTTCTCATCTATGTGAAAACAATAATCGACTTTATTTGATGCATTTTGCTTTGCTTAACTGATCAGTATTAGACACATACCTTCCCCAGTCATTGAACTTCTGGCTGGTCGCAATATTAAATGTAATAATATATTCCAGCAATAAATTATTATTAATCTTCTACCGCCTGCTGTGTTTGCAAGAAAAAAAACACATCTTTGCAAATGTGTGTTACATGCAACGTTGATTTTGTCGATGCCGACATCACCTTGACATAGATAAAGGAACAGTGTGTACCAGTGAAAAAAGTGATCTCTACTCTATGTTTGTGCTGGGCTTTTTTTTTTTTGCTGCCCTCTGCAAACAAACTACATTTCTAATGATTGCATTTACCAAAAAATAACACTGTGCAGTAGTTCTTTAACAACTTCAATCCTTCCGTGCACAGACAGGGGCAGAAAAATGAAATGCTCGTGACAACATCCATATGAAAAAAAGCAAAAAGTGATATAAATCAAGTAATGCATATGGAAATTTGTAATATTGTTATTGTTTCACAGGGTATTCAGTGGGAAATTATTACTTTAAGCGTTTTTTACCCTAAAGTATATGGTGGAAATAGGAGCGACAGCAACTATATGTTTATAGAAAGATACAAACCCACAGCCTCTGTATGTTCTGGACAGTGCTGTATCAAGCGAGCAACAGCAGTTGATATTAAACCTTGTTCTTCATTTAAAAGCAGGTTGTGTACAGCCGAAAAATGCGATTGCTCGCAAGGGTCACCCCCAAGCAAAGCAGCAATAGGTCTCATACCGCAAGTGCCTATTTTAATTGCGATTGAGTGGTGGGGGCAGCAGCTGTACGAGAATTAGGAGCACCAAAGGGCTCAAACCAGAGCTACTGTTAAAGGTATACTGCGGGGAAATTGCGACTTTCTCTCAAATCGCTGAAATTGCATTTAGGAGATGCAGTGATCAAAACCTGCTTTTGTGCACTGCTGCGAGGTTATTTTATTAGGAAGTTATATTTTGGAGAACATGGCCGTAAACGTTTGAAGTTTCCTTGGAACTAGTGCTAGGTAGTTTATAATGAATTATATACAACTCCGAAAATTGTTGTTAAGCAAATGCTGCAAACAGCTGTAATAACATGATGAGTACGAAAGCATCATCTCTTGGTCACGTGTCAGTATATGTTGTACCTCCGAGGCTCCTGTAATGTGGAATTCATCTTGGGTTCCTTGCGACATAGGCAAGTGGTTTCGCCTTATGAGTGACTTGAATGCAACTCGCAGTTCTTTTAGTTTTGCACTTGTACAATCATGCACAAGACACGAATTATAGGGCCATGCAGCACTACGCATTTGCATCTACAGCACACCGAATAGGGAGAGCATGGGACGGCTGGCAGCAATCTTTGTGGTGAGCTTTTCTCACTCTGTCCAGTTATTTTAATACCGTCCTCAACAGTTGAAAAAGTAGCTGAGTTGATGCAGATAATTTTCGGATAATGATTTAGTTGGTCTGCCCATTCACTAAGTATGCTTGATTAGAAATACAGGAAAATACTGGGTTTTCATTATACACTAGCTATGCTTAACATAAGTTATGGCAGTTGTGAACTGATTGTAAACTTCATATATCGGAATTTGTTTTTGGCAGAATTACAAAAGTGGATGAAATATGTGTAGAGGGTTTCTTCACATTCAAGGAACCAAGAAACCAAAATATACCATATATTATTATGAAAATGGCAAGCTTTTGCCTTGTAATTAAGGGCAACAGTACAGGAAGCAAAACGATTTATATATCACTAAACATCTCATCAAATAAGCTAGAGTGTTACCTTGCTGTGAAACCTTGCCGTTACCGGTGCATCGCACCATATGACCACTTCTCGGTGAAATAGTAAAGTGCGCATGATTTTTTCTTTCACGAGTGTTCATGTTCTTTTTTAGTGTATGCAATCTCTAGATAGCCCTCTGCCAATTTTAGGTACACCCTTCACTTCGCCAGTGAAGTGCGACTAGCGTCTGGCACTCGGTGGAACCACAATATTTTGCATTTCATGGCTGAAATGGCGACCGCGGTCATAATGGTTGGGTGCGGGAAGTCAAAAAGATTCTTCTATTCTGCAAATTAAAAGGACTGTCTGGCAGCAGAGCCTTACTTTTATATTAGCTTTCAATACATCATTTTTGCCGTAATACGATTGGCATTGTACTCATTGATCACGGTTTGCAGCTTCTTTATACAAAAAAGAACAGTAGCATCGACTGATAAAAATATTCTTGGTCAAATCTTTTCTACAGCGTTTCTAACAAAACTTTCATGGAATGAGTACCTTAGAAGTATGTTTTTTGTTGTGCCGAAAAGATTAGTTGTTTAAACCTTTGTAAGGTGTGAGAAATGTATTCATTTTGCAAAGCAATTGTTTTCGCCCGTTTCAGCCATAAAAAGCTTGAAATGTGCAGTTATCATATGACGTGAATTCAAAAAGTTAGGTGTAAAGAGAAAATTGAGTTGAAATTAGCTGAAGAGGAAAAACTCGAGAGCCCGTTATATTCTCCACTGTAGCTATAGAAAAAATCTAGCTTTTCCGCACAATGACACATCTAGGCAGCTCCTAATCTCTTTTTAAACAAGGGGTATTTGTATCAAAGGAACAAATTTGTTCATAAATGTGCAATAAAAGCGTTTTGCTTCTTGTCCTGCAACTCATTACATGATGGAACTGAAACATTTTACATTTTTAAATAAAGATTAGAAATGAGCTAAGTCCTACTTGACACTTTTTGATTTAGTCTTCACTTGTGGCAGCAGGATAATTATGATTAGTGCATCTGTTGACTAAACTATCGGTGCACTGCAGTTAGCTATTTATTTATTCTAGGAAATAGCTAGGCGTTCAAAGACACAATGTCGGTTCTTTTGGGTGCATGAGGCAACCAGTGCCTTTTGATGTACAGACGCCAGAAAGACTCCCTGGAATGCAAGAGCTCTGACCTGTTGCACAAAGAAAGTGAAGTTTTTGAGCAGGGGGCCTATTATAGGAACAATTATGGCGCTATAATGATGCTGCGTAGGCATACTATTTGCACTGACAACTGCACTTTACCGCTAATAGGGCAGCCCAGACAAAATTTCACTTTGTTTGTTCCGCAGCACACCTGACCAGAATTGTAGACTTCAGGCAACGACTGCACTAGCGGTGAAAGTGTGCTGCCGTTAATAGGGAGATGATAATACAAACGATGCATAGTAAAAGTTAAATATTATGTACTGTAGACAAAGCCGGCTAGCATTCTAGCTTATCGGGAAAGTTTGTACTTATGGTAACAGTAGCAACGAGTGCAGCTCCCTCAAGGCTGCATTGGCAGAAAGAGCGCAAGTATGCTGCAAGAGAATACGCTATCAAGGTTAAAACACGCCAAAGATAACACTATTATTGCATCGTGCCTACTGGCTTCAAATGAATTACTTCTCATCTCTTTAAAACTAGTAATCGACTTTATTTCATGCATTTTGCCTCGCTTAACTGATCAGCATTGGACACATACCTTCACAAGACATTGCACTTCAGGCTGGTGGCGAAACTAAATGTATTAGTATATTCTAACAATAAATTATTATTAACCTTTTACCACCTACTGTGTGTGCAAGAAAAAAAAAGGATTTTTGCAAATGTGTGTAACATGTAAAGTTGATTTCGTCGATGCCCACATCACACTGACATAGATAAAGTAACAGTGTGTACCAGTGAAAAAAGTGATCACTAGTCTCGTGTTTGTGCTGTGCTTTGTTTCTGCTGCAGTCTGCAATCTACAAACTACATTTTTGAAAATTGCTCTTGGCAAAGAAAATAGCAACGTGCAGCAGTTTTGTAACAACTTTATTCCTTAAGTGCAAAGATAACGGTAGGAAAATTGAGTGCTCGTGACGACATGCTTATGAAATAAAGGCAAAAGTAATTGAAATCAAGTCAAGCATATGAACATTTTTATTAATGTTTTTATTTCATAGGGTAATCAGTGAAAAATTATTACTTTATACGTTTTGTACCTGAAAGATTACGGTGGGAGTAGGAGAGACGGAAACTGTATAGTTTGTGCAGAGATACCAACCCACAGCCTCTGTATTTTGCGTACGGTGCTGTACCAAGCGAGCTACAGCAATGGCTGTTAAACCTTGTTCTTATTAGTATAATTAGGCTGTGCATAGCCGAATACTGACATTGCTCACAAGGGTCACCCCCAGCAAAGCGGAAATAGGTCTAGTATCGCAAGATGCACTTGAAATGCGATTGAGTGGTGAGGGCAGCAGCTGTACTAGAGCCCTTGTGTGCTAACCAAAGGGCTCTAGCCAGAGGTACCGGTAAGCGTAAACTGCAGAGAATTGGCGACTTTCTCTGAAATCGCTGAAACTACATTTAGGAAATTCAGTTATCAAAACCTGCTTTTGTGGGCTGCTATGAGGTTATTGTACTAAGATTTATTTTGAGAACACGGCCATAAAAGTGTGCTTGGAACTAGTGCTAGGTAGTTTATAATGAATTATATACAACTCTTAATTTTTTTTTTGTTAAGCAAATGCTGCAAACTTTGCTACCATGATGAGTACACAGCATGTTCTCTTGGTCACGTGTTAGTATATGCTGTGCCTCCGCGGCTCCTGCATTGTGCTGTTTTTATGGGTTCCTTGCGACATAGGCAAGTGGTTTTGTCTTATGAGTGACCTGAATGCAACTCATACTTCCTTTAGTTTTGCACTTGTACAGTCATGCACAAGCGACGACTCATAGGGCCATTCAGCACTACACATCTTGCATCTACAGCACACCTAAAATGGAGAGCCGGGGAGTGCTGGCAGCAATCTCTCTGTTGTGCTTTTCTCACTCTGACCTGTCATTTTTTAAATACCGTCCTCAACAGCTGAAAAAGCAACTGAGTTGATGCAAAGAATTTTCCGATGATTGGGTTTTTCCGCACATTCACTAAGCATGATTGGGTAGAAATACAGTAAAATACCGGATGTTCACTATACACTAGCTATGCTAAACATAGCTATGCTACACATAAGTTATGGCAGTTGTGAACTGATTGTAAACTCGATTTATCAGAATATGTTTTTGGCAGAATCACAATGTTTCTGAAATATGTGTAGATGGTTTCTTCACACTCACATTAAAGGGACCAGTCGACCAGAACATGTCAGAAATTATTATGAGGATGGCAAGCTATTGCTTTGTAATTGAAGGCCGCATTAAAGGAAGCAAAAGAATATATTTATCACTGAAAATCTCATAAAATGAGCTAGAGTGTTATAATGTTACGAACCCTTGCCGTTACCGGTGCATCGCACCATGTGACCACATATCGGTGAAATATTAGAGTGCACATGATTATTTTTTTCACGAGTGTTCATGTTCTGTTTTATTTTATGCACTCTCCATCCAGCACTCTGCTGATTATAAACGGTTCCTTCACTTCGCCAGTGAACTGCGTCTAGCTTGTGACACTCAATGAAACCACACTGTTTCGTAATTCTTGAGCTGAAATTTCGACGCGCGGCAGAATAATGCTTGCCCGCACTTAGGCGTTTGTCAAACTGTCATAATGGTCGGGTGTGGCAAATCAAATAGATTCTTCTATTCTGTAAAAAAAAATGAATATCTGGCAGCAAAGCTATATTTTTATATTATCTCTCAATTCGTCATTTTTGCCGACCTGTGTTTGGCATTCTGCTCATTGATTATGGTTTACAGTTAATTCATACAAAAAAGAACGGTAGCGTCTACTCATGAAAATATTCTTGGTAAAATATTTTCTACAACAAAGTCATGGAATAAGCACCTTAGAAGCATGCTTCTATTTGTGCCGAAGATATTAGGTGTTTAATCCTTTGTAAGGTGTGGGAAATGTACTCCTTCTTGAAAGCCATTGATTTCACACGTTGCAGCCATAAACAGTTTACAATATTCAGTTCTCGTAGGACGTGAATGCGATAACTTTCTTGTATACAAAAAATGAGAGATATATTAGCTGAGAAGAAAAACTCAAAAGTCCATCATATTCTCAACTCTAGCCATAGAAAAAAGTTCACCTCTTCCGCAAGATGATACAGCTAGACAGCTCTCAATGGCTTTATAATCACTGGCTATTTATGCCAAAGGAAAACCTTTGTTCATAATATAGTGTGCACCAAAAAACGTTTTGCTTCGTGTCTTGTAACTCATTACCTGATGGAACCGAAAGTCTTTACATTTAAAATAAAGGTTAGAAAATAGCTGAGTCCTACTTCACACTTTTTATTCAGTCTTCACTGGTGGCAGCACGCTAACTGCGACTGGTGTGTCATTTGACTAAACTGTCAGTGCGCTGCAGCTGGTTATTTATATTATTCTTGGAAATAGCTAGAAGATCAATGGCACGAAGTCGGAGCTGCAACGTGCATGCGGCAAACCAGCGACTTTTGATGTACAGACGTCAGCACGTCTGTCTATAGTGCAAGAACACCGACCTTTCGGACAAAGTGAAATTTTTGACCAGGTGCCCGAATATTATTGCGATTTAATGAAGGCGCGTAGGAATACTATTTGCACTGACAACTGCACTTTGCCACTAATAGAGCAGCCTAGGCAAAATTTCACTTTTTTTGCTCCGCCGCAGACCTATTCAACATTGTAGACGTCAGCAGATGACTGCACTAGAGGTGAAAGTGTGCTGCTATAGCTAGGGGAAGGACAATACAACATAGGCACAACAAAAGCCAAATATTATAGTGATTGTGGTAAACCCCTGCCAGCATTTTAGTTCATCGGAAGTGTTTGTTCATATGATAAGTGTAGCAATTAGTGCAGCTCTTCATGGCTGCATTGGCAGCAAGAGCGCAAGTATGCTGCAAGGGAATACTCTATTAAGGTTAAAACATGCCAAAGATAACAATGTTCTTGCATCGAGCACACTGCCTACAAATGACTTACTCTGGCATCACCTTTCCGCTCTTCACAACGCTTACACAATCAACTCAGCTTCAACCGGATATATGGGAAGACCCTGTCGTTTAATTCATCTGCATTACCTAGAGCAATAAAACTCTGGAATGATCTTCCTGACAACATAATCTCTTTCATTGATCCTGGTGAGTTTAAAAAACATCTATGTATACATCTATTGCCATAGTGATGTTCGAAATTTACAACAGTTTCATTTGTTCTTAACGTTGTTTTTCGTGTCTCGTGTCTGATGTTATTTTAACTCGGTTTTGTATAAATTTCGTGTTCCTTTCTTGTATTTGACTTGTACCGCGTTCTTGTACGATATTCTTGTACCGATTTTCCCCCCTCACCCAATGCTCTTCGGGGCCTGTGAGGTACTAATAAATAAATAAATGTGAAACTGTATTCGACTTTGTTTCATGCATTTTGTCTCGTTTGAATGATCAGTATTAGACACATACCTTCACCAGACATTGCCCTTCAGAATGGTGGCGAAAATAAATGTAATAATATATTGTAGCAATAAATTATTATTAACCTTTTACCACTTACTGTGTTTGCAAGAAAAACAAAGCATTTTTACAAAAGTGTGTAACATGCAACGTTAATTTTGTAGATGCCAGTATCACATTGATATAGATAAAGTAACAGTATGTACCAATAAAAAAAGTGATCTCTGGTCTGTGTTTGTGCTGGGCTTTCTTCTGCTTTTGTCTGAAAACAACCTACTATATTTTTAAGGATTGCATTTGCCATATAAATGGCACCGTGTAGTAGTTTTGTGACAACTTCATTCTTTCCGTGCACAGAGAAGGGTACGAAAATGAAATGCTCGTGACGACATGAATATGAAAAAAAGCCAAAATGAATTGAAAACAACTAAAGCATATTGGAATTCGTAATATTTTTGTTTCACAGGGTATGAAGTGGCAAATTATTATTTAATCGTTTTTTACCTGAAAGATTATGATGGAAGTAGGAGAGACAGCAATTATATGTATTTAGAGAGATATAAACCCACAGCCTCTGTATGTTGTGTACGGTGCTGTACCAAGTGGGCTACAGCAGTGGCTATTAAACCTTGTTCTTCCTAGTATCATTAGGTTGGGTATAGCCGAATAATGAGATTGCTCACAAGGGCCACCCCCAAGAAAAGCCACAATATGTCTAATACCGGAAGTTCCACTTGAAATGCGATTGATTGGGAGTGGGCAGCAGCTGTATCAGAACCCTTAAGTGCTCCTCTAGGAGCCCCAATGCGCTCTAGCCAGAGCTACTGTTGAAGGTATAATACAGGGAATTTGCGACTTTCTCTGAAATCGTTGAATTTACATGTAGGAGATGAAGTTATCAAAACCTGCTTTTGTACGCTGCTATGAGGTTATTGTACTGGGAAGTTATATTTTGCACAACATGGCCATAAAAGTGTGACATTTCCTTGAAACTAGTGTTCGGTAGTTTATAATGAATTATATACAGCTCTGAAAATTTTTGTTAGGAAAATGCTGCAAACAAATGTACTAACATGAAGAGTACAAAGCAGCATCTCTTCATCACGTGTCAGTATATGTTGCGCCTCCGAGGCTCCTGTATTGTGATGTTTGTTATGGGTTCCTTGCGGCATAGGCAAGTGGTTTTCCCTTAAGAGTGACTTGAATGCAACTCGCATTTCTTTTAGTTTCGCACGTGTGCAATCATGCACAAGAGACGAATTATAGGGCCATGCAGCGCTACACATTTGTATCTACAGCACACCTAATATGGAGTGCCTGGGAGTGCTGGCAGTAAGAGCTTAATAGCTATGTGTTTCTTTTCTCACTCTGACTAGTAATTTTTCCAATACCGTCCTCAACAGTTAAAAAAGCAGCTAAATTGATGCAGAGAATTTTGGGATAATGATTGGGTTTGTCCGCACATTCAATAAGCATGTTTGGGTAGAAATACAAGAAAAAAACTGGCTTTTCACTATACATCACCTATCCTAAACGCAAGTTATGGCAGTTGTGAACTTATTGTAAAGTTCATTTATCGGATTTTGGTTTTGAAGAATTACAGTGGCTGAAATATGTGTAGGTGGTTCCTTGACACTCACATTCAAGGGACAAACAAACCAAACTATTCCATAGATTATCATGGAGATGTAAAGCTCTTGCCTTTATTTCAGGGTGGCAGTACAGGAAGCAAAAGGATTTATTTATCACTGAAAATCTCATCAAATGAGCTAGAGTGTTATATTGCTGTGAAACCTTGGCGTTACCGGTGAATCCCACCATTAGACCACATACCGGTGAAATATTACCGCGCACATATATTTTTTCTTTCACGAGTGTTCATGATCTATTTTAGTTTATGCACTCTCTGGTCAGCACTCTGCTTATTATAAATGCTTCCTTCACTTCGGCAGAGAAGTGCGTCTAGCTTATGTCCCTCAATGGAGCACAATGTTTTGCATTTCCCGGCTAAAATTTCGACCGCGGTCAATTAATGCTTGCATAGACTTAGGCGTTTATCAAACTGTCATAGGGTTAGGTGCGGGAACTCAAATAGATTCTTCTATTCTGTAAAAAATGAACGTCAGGCAGCAGAGCTTTATTTTTATATCATCCTTCAATACATTATTTTTGCCGGCGTATGATTGACATTGTGCTCTTTGATCATAATTTATGGTTTCTTCATACGAAAAAAGAACGGTAGCATCTTCTGATGACAATATTCTTGGCGAAAACATTTCTACAGAGTTTTTAACAACAATTTCATATATAGAGTACCTTAGAAGCATGTTTCTTGTTGTGCTGAGGTGTGAGAAATGCACTTATTCTGCAAAGCCATTGTTTTCGCACGTTGCAGCCATAAAAAGTTTTCAATGTGCAGTTCTCGTAGGACGTGAACGCGATAAGTTCGGTGTAAACAAAAAAAATAGATATAATAGCTGAAGAGGAAGAACTCGAAAGTCCATCATATTCTACACTGTAGCCATAGAAAACATTACCTCTTCCGCACGACGGCACCGCTAGACAGCTCCCAGTGGCATTATAACCAATGGCTATTTGGGTCAAAGGAACAGCTTTGTTCATAAAACGTTTTGCTTCTTGTCCTGGTACTCATTACATAATGGAACTGAAAGAATTTACGCTTAAAGTAAATCTTAGTTATGAGCTAAGTTCTACTTCACAGTTTTGATTCAGTCTACATTGGTGACAGCCCGCTAACTGTGACTGGTACGTCACCTTACTAAACTATCGGTTCACTGCATTTGAATATTTAATTTATTCTCTGCAGGCTGCATACCGCAACCCAGCGACTTTTGATGTACAGACGTAAGCAAGATTGTCTAGAATGCAAGAACACCGACCTGTCGCACAAAGAAAGTGATATTTTTTAGCCGGGGCCTCCTTTTTCGAACAATTCTGGGGCTATAACGAGAACGCGTGGATATACTATTTGCCCTTAAAACTGAAGTTTACCCCTTTTAGAGCAGCCCAGACAAATTTTCACTTTGCTTTCCCGTCCGTGCTGGCAGGTTGCTGGAGACCAAGGGCCTGTTTGTACTCTGTTCGATTGATGACGCCGGCTCGTTCCTTTTCCACGCTAAGGAAAGACAGATACGGGAGACCATACGCAAGGCGATGGACGGTCAGTGCACGCACTACTCGTATGGTGTCTTCGTACCTCATCGCTTTCCTATGCCTGGTGACGCGTTTTATCATCCGTGCGATTTGCTGGGACGTGGTCCTTAGTCGAATGAGGGTGTGGGCAGCTTATACTGTCGCTTTGAAGCCCAATCTCCAGTATGCGACATAGCTTTACTACTTTGATGGCAGTGCCATTTAGTCGGACTTCAATTGTTCCCGACGAAGTGTAGACCTGGCCGGGAATACGGATGATTTCGGATTTCTCTTGCGAGCACTGTAGGTTGCAGAGTGCCGTCTGTATTTCCACACTAGAGGCCACCCATTGTAGAGTTTGTCCTTTAGTGGCCAGAGATCCCGTTGGAGAGCGCTTGCAATAGGCAGCATTGCAACGTTGAAAAGTAAAGGGGAGATGATAGAGCCCTGCGGGGGGCCGCGATATGAGACCGTTTCCGGGTCAGTTCGCACTTCCCCGATTCCAATGGTGGCCGTGCGTTTTGTAAGGAAAGTCTTGACGTACAGCCTCGTCCACTTCTAGCTATAACACTGTCATTGCTTTAAAGTGCCATTACGTCCGACACGCCAATGCAGTAAAGCTAAGTGGCTGGCCATACGAAGCACCAACTCCATGTGTGTCTATGCTTGTATTTATTTGTTTGTTACCAGAACCTGAGCTTGACCTCTCCGGAATTTCGTGATGCCTCTTGCGATGCCGACACCTCGTTCTAAGAGCAATTGGATATTTCCTTCGACGATGCCTTCAGCGGTTTCGATGTTGGCGCTACCTACGTAGACTGCGATACTTGATCGGGGCGGGACGTTAAATTCTTCGTCGAGGACGTTTAGAGGGATGTGTTGCATCGACGTCGTCGTAGCAGGAATGGCTTTGTCTGCAGAGAGCGCGATGAGCTTGGATCGCAGGTCGATGATAGCCCTATGTTCATTTAGGAAGTACATGGCTAAAAACACGTCGAGGGAGCACTGCTGCAATACCACAAAGATGGTGGGGTAAGTACGTTCATTTACGGTTATTCTTGCAGTGCATCGTCCCGATAGAGTAATCAGGTTGCCACCTGCTGTGCGAATCAGCGGGCCATCCCAAGCGGTGGTAACTTTTCTTAGCTGAGAGGCTAACGGTCCACTAATGACTGAATAGTCAGCTCCGGTGTCTACTAGGGCAGTGACTCTGCGACCGTGGACATCAACTTCAAGGCCACTTGTTCGCGTCCTCGCATTGCACGTGGGCCTTAGTGTCCGATCTCGGCTCCGTCGTTTCTTCAGGTCATGGCCGGGGCATATCGTTGCTACTTCGCTAGGCGGCGGTGTCTGCTTGCACTCTGGTCGTGTTGTCGTCGATGTCGCCGTGTGGAGCGGCGATGAAATGGTGGCGTCGTCGTTAGTGGTGGTCGGCGGTGGAGGATCTTCGTCTTTTCGCCGTTGAGCAACCTCACCTCCAAAGGTTGCTGCCTTTAGTTTCCCCTACGGGGGCTTGGGGACCTTCCGCGCACACTACCATCATAGGTACGTCCTGGCGACGCAAAGCGGGCCCTGTACGGCGATGGGGACCTGAATCGACGGCTTGGTGGCGCAATCTCACCGCTACGCAGATAGTTGTCAATTTCTTGCGGTCGTTCACCTGGGCGTGGTCGTGGAGCGTCGAAAGCAAATCCGCGGAGACCGATTCGTCGGTACGGGCAGTGCCGCATAATGTGGCCGGCCTCACCGCAGTGGAAGCATAATGGCCGGTTGTTCGCTGTTCTCCATGCGTCGCACTTCCTGGGGCTTGTTGGTCGTTGGTAGGCTTGGCGGGCGGGAGCCAAGGGGCGGTTTTCAGGAACAGGCCGGTAGCGGCGAGGGCTCGGAAAGTCATCACGTCGGGGCGGAGGGCGACGTAATGCACCAGCGTAGTTCATCGCTGTTGCCTCTTGTGCTGGAACAGTCGCAGCCGTCGCTTCAGGAACGCCCAGCGCCTGCTGGACTTCACGGACGACGTCCGCGATCGTGGCCACCTGGGGTTGTTGCGATGATGGCTGCATTCGGCGGAGCTCCTCTCGCACGATCTCCCGGATGAGGTCACGAAGGTTCTCTCCAATTGCAGATGCGCTGGGGTAGTGGCTTGAGTAGTCTGGCTGAAGTGGCCGCTCGTAGTGGCGCATCCGGGTGTACAACGTCTTCTCGATGGCAGACGCTTCCGTTTCAAATTCCGCCACTGTTTTTGGCGGATTTCGGACAAGATTTTCAAAAAGCGATTCTTTGACGTCTCGCATTAAAAGTTTGACTCTCTCACCTTCAGTCATGTTAGGGTCGGCGCGGCGAAAGAGGCGCTTCATCCCCTCAACGTACGCCAGGACAGACTCGTTAGGAAGTTGCAGTCTTGACTGAAGAAGGGCCTGGGCTTTTTCCTTTCGGACGATGCTTGAAAAGGCAGTCAAAAACGCTTCCTTGAAAGTCTCCCAATCCTTCATAGTTGCCTCATGATTTTCGAACCAAACTCGGGCATGTCCTTGAAGAAAAAGTAGACTTGCCTAAGTTTCGCGGCGTCATTTCAGCCGTTAAAATCTGCCACACGGTCGAAAAGGTCCATCCAATCTCCCGCATCTTCATCCGGTAGTCCATGGAAGCAGGGGGGCTCCCAGGGTTTGACGAAAATAACCGGTGCTGTAGGCTGAGCCATTGTCAGCGTCGATGCCTTCCGAGATCGAATGGGGTCAAGCAGCAGACCGTGTTCGGGTTGTAGGCCTTGAAGTAGGCGGCTGGCTCGGTGACCTGTAGGCTGGTCTTCCAGGGCGACAGGAACACGGCTTGGGTCTTCGCTTGAAGGATCAAAGGCAGCACCTCCACCAGATGTCACGTAGTGTTGACGAGGTCGACGACACAATTGAAGGGTCGATGATTGCACTAAAGAAACTGTTTATTTGTGCTGACTTGCGCCCGCAAAAGAACTAAGCAACTCGTCGGCGGCGATAGAAACAAACGTGCTCGTCGATCGTCGAACAAAAAATGCCCGTCACACTCGGCAACGCTTAAATTAAGGGCTGCACAGAACAATCTAGATAACGTCGCAAACAGCTACCAGCACGGGCTGGAACATTGTGGAACGACACCCAAGTGGCCGGAACCTTCGAGACAGATCTCGGTGCATCTTGCGCTACAACAAAACTGATAAAGGTGTGACTCGCGACATCGAGCATTAACAAACAAATATTACGGAACTGATACGCGGTCCAGAATCAGAGTGATAAGTCTGTATGCCGGCGGCTGTTAAAAAACAACAAATACTGTTTTGAAGGTTTCGCGGCAATATACCCAAGTCTGATGAACTGCGGCCGGTTCAATGATCAACACAAAATATAGCCAAGGTCACCGCGGAAGTTGCTCCGCGGTTAGGCGAACATTGTGGCGGGCCAAAAGGAAAAAATTGATAATCTTCTACCAGTGTAAGCGAGTGCCCCGAATATGATGGACACAAAAGATGGCCCTAGCCACACTGAATGATTTGCCCCGGAAAACCGAAAATTATTCTCTGCTATATTGGACCATTTCTGGTAGGCAAAAATAATTAAATCCGCCTAGTTAAATGGCCATAACGTAGTTGACACGGACGGGCCACATCCACATATTGCCTGGGTCACTCGAAAAGGTTTGGTTTTGGTTTTGGGGTTTAAAACTCCAAAGCGATTCAGGCAATCAGAGACGTCGTACTGGAGGACTCTAGAACTTTCGACCACCTGGGGTTCTTTAACGTGCACTGATATCGCGCAGCACACGGGCGCCTAGCTTTTCGTCTCCATCAAAAAGCGGCCGACGAGGCCGGGATTCGATCCCGCAGCCTTGGGAACAGTAGTCAAGCGCCCTAACCACTACGCCACCCCAGCTTTCTTTGCCTGGTCTTGACAGATTGCATGTCACGAGAACAAAATAAAAAAATAGCACCAGTGCTATTTACATATGATACTTAGATTCACGCATACGCAACAAAGGCTCTAGCCTTGAGAGCCACTCCGGAGGCTGTGCTGTAGCTTTCTGGATTGCCAAAAACCTGTCCACGCTTTCTCGAAATTAAATTTTGGCAGGCCATGCATCTTTACAGCAATGGTAACCCGCCATTCTTGAGCGCCATATACAGCGGAGGCCCATGAGCATAATTAAATGAAATGGCACCCCATCCTCACTTTCTATGCATAAGTACAGGATGCCATGCGGGTCAAAATCTTTCATTAGCGTTCTTTGCAATACATTCCTTATATACACCTTCTGAACAGTGCAAAAAAACATGGGCTATTGTTTCTGGCTTCCTGCATATTAAACACTGTGATCCCCAGGGGACAAATAATCCCTTTTTCTACAAAAATGTTTTTACCGGCAACCTTCCGGTGTGCAATTTATAAAAGAAAGTTTTTGCTCCTGGTGTCACCTGCATTCCTTTTAGCCTTTTTAAAACATATGCACCTGGGCCTCCATTGTACAAGGCCCTGTACAAAGGCACAGGAACCATATTGTCCCACAATGCACGGTACAATTTCTTTCGTTTTGCTGTTGACAAGTAAACACTTGAAAACCGCACTGAAAGCAATCGAACACTTGCTACGACTTCTCTATAAAAGCCCTTAATACCCTGCGGAAAAATCCAGTTGAAACAACGTACTCCGGTGGCAGCCGCCTCAGTCTGACTTAGCATACGGTGCGTAAGAAAGGATCAGTCTTGTCTCTAAAAAACAAAAAACGACAGACCAGCTGTCGCAAAAACAAGTGGCCTAATCCTAGCCCACCATCTTTTACTCGTCCGAACAAGTTAGTCCGGCTGCAGCGCTCTCATTCAGACACCCACGCAAGTACGGCAAAATTCCTGTACAGCTTCTAAATATTTAACCGTGAACATTGCAACACCCACATACCATACCAGAGCTTACTGATAAAGAACAAGTAGCAAACTGTGGCTCTTGCAAAAATAGATAGGTTTGTCCCCCTCCGCTTTTCAGCTTTGTCTTTTATCTCCTTAGCCTGCCCTCTCCAATACTGTTTACTGTCAAGGTAAACCATAAGCGGAACCCCCCC
>JAJIZL010021084.1:430498-449064 GCA_023969395.1 Amblyomma maculatum | reverse complement strand
CACTGGGCCAATAATGATTATGGTATAGCGTGGCTGCACATTATTGGAAGCTCAATGGCACCATTGGGCCACTTGTGGGCCAGTAATCCCCAATCAATCCCCATTATTGGGCCGATGAAATGTGCTGCCTGGGAATGTGGACAAGATAGTCAAAGTGGCCGAGGGTTTCTGTACTGATCCCCCGCAAGGGCACCTTTTGTAATCAGGTGTTGGTGCTTGGCGCTACCATGGACCCTGAGCCCCCATATCGAAGCTGTAATCCGTACCGTGGCAATAGGTTGCAAGGAGGAGGGAAGAAACCGCGAACGGTGGCGGTCGAGGTCGTGGTCAAGCCTCGGTCGACGGGCTCCCCACCTGTCTACCAGGTGAGGGGCTCTGGGATCTTCCTCTGCATATAAAGATGAAACAGAGGCGACAGAATATTAGGAACCCTAGACCACCCATAATGCATGGAAAAACAATCATCAAAAAAGTTGATCGACTTCCGAAAAGGAGTCACACCGAGAGAGAGAGAAAGAGGGAGAAGGCAGAGAGGTTAACCAGAAAAGCTTCCGGTTTGCTACCGTGCACTGGAGAAGGGAAATGAGGAGTTTAAAGGAGAAAGATAGAAGAGAATGATAGGAAAGGTAAGGCGGCGAGGAGCACAGTCACAGTTTCTCAATGAAGTTTGTGTCTCTCATAAAACACATAAGTGCTTCGAAGGCTTTGCCGTTAGACGCCTTCTGTGGCCATGGGCCGAGTATTTTCTCCTCTGTGAAAGGACGGCTGTCAAGATGGTCCAGAGCCGAACGCAGCGCATATCTTTCGCTTGAAAAAGCAGGGCACTCGCAAAGGAGATGCTGTGTGGTCTCTTCGCAGCCGCATCTTTCACAGTTAGGGCTATCCGCCATTTTCATCACATAAGCGTATTTTTTTGGTGAATGCAACACCGAGCCACATACGGCACGTCAGTGTTGTTTCGCGCCTCCCTTTGTTAGGGGGAACACGAAGGCGCAGCCCAGGGTCTAGTTCCCTGAGGCGTCGATTGGAAAATTCTCCTTTGTTCCAGGCTGAAAGGGTTAGCTCCGACGCTAAGGAACGAAGTCGACAAGCTGCGTCAACTCTAGATATAGGAATGTTCACTGTAGTTCCGTCGTTGTGTGCAGAACGGGCAAATTGGTCTGCCTGGTGGTTTCCCTCAATACCGCAATGTCCAGGTAGCCACTGGAAAATTATATCATGACCTTTTGATGTAGCGTCGTGGTAAAGCACGCGGATCTCTGCAGTTAGTTGTTCATGTGATCCACGACGTAGCGCAGCTTCAAAGCCTTGAAGCGCTGCTTTCGAGTCCGTAAAAATGAACCAGACACCTGGAAGTTCCTGGCCGATGTATTCAATAGCTGCACGTAAGGCCGCCAGTTCCGCACCAGTTGAAGAGGTGGGGTACGTCGTCTTGATCCTCAGCACGATGGACCTCGACGGTAACACTACGGACCCCGCGGAGCTTGTTGAAGCAACTGAGCCATCGGTGTAGACGTGTTCACGATAATTGTGCATAGAATACAGGTGACCCAACGTCATTTGTTTCAAGGCAGGCAATGGTTCACCCGTTTTCTTTTTTACTCCCGGAATTGATAGGTAAACTTTCGGTTCATGTAGGCTCCTTATGGGTAAACTCAGTCTTGAAGCTGGAGTGAACTGTGAAGGCAGGTAGGTGCGATGAGCTGCTATGGTTTTGGAAAATGCAGTATGTTGTCTAATTGTTGGGATAGTTGCCAGGTGGTGACGGGAAACCCGGGTGAGGTGTCGTATATGTGTCCTCATGGTTTCAACAGCAATATATGTAGCTATGGGGTGCTCGCGGGAGAGAAGAACCGTTGCTGCCGTTGAGGTGCATTTTGGCAGTCCAAGGCAGATGCGGAGAGCTTGAGCTTGCACGCTTTGGAGGATCTCGATGTTCGTCTTCCTAATATTATTGAATATTGGAAAGCTGTACCACATGTAACCCAGGAAAAGTGAACGGTATAGTGGCAGCATAGAGTGCACTGACGCGCCCCAGGACTTGCCTCCTAGAAAGGAGAGAACATGGGCAATCGCCGTCAGTCTTTTCTTCATACCACTGATATGTGGACTCCACGAGAGCTTCCTATCAATGACGATTCCAAGGAAGCGGTGACTCTTTCATAAGGAATAGCTTTGCCATTTATGTATACTGCGTATTGTGACATTGATTTTCGTGTGAAGGCCCCCACAGAACACTTCTCTGTTGAGATAGTAAGACCCTGTACACGAAGATATGACATCACAATCGATGCCGCTTTTTGTGTCTTGCACGAACTTGGGGTCGAGTCACGCTTGAGGCCCAAATGCAAATATCATCGCATATATGGAGATCTGATTTGACTGAGGCAGCAGGTCGACTAGGCCGATGAGCACAAGATTGAATAGAGTGGGGCTCAGTACCCCACCCTGCGGAACTCCGCGAGAGGTTCTATGTGAGGATGTTCGTCCGTCCTCTGTCTGGATGAACAGTGACCTGTCTGACAAATAACTGCGTATCCAGCTATAAGTTCGTCCTCCGATATCAGCAGTTTCCAGTGCATCTAGGATGGCTTCATGCGTTACATTGTCGTAGGCACCTTTAATGTCTAAAAAAAATGCCGCAGTCAATCTTTTCATATTCTTTTGGACATTGACTGACGTAACCAGGTCTACGACGTTATCTATAGAGGAGCGGCCGCGTCGAAACCCAGACATGAAATCTGGATATTTTTCGTGTCGTTCCAAGTACCACTCAATGCGTGTTAATAGCATCCTTTCCATTACTTCGCCGACGCAGCTGGAGAGCGCAATGGGGCGGTATGAATCATTATCGAGCGGTGATTTTCCGGGTTTTAGAAGTGGAACGATACTACTTGTCTTCCATTCACTAGGAACTTTGCCGTCGCTCCATGAGCGGTTGTATGTCTGCAAGAGAGCCTGTCGAGCCTCTTGGCCTAGATTGGCAAGCGCAGAGTACGTCACACCATCTGGCCCCGGCGAAGATGACCTTTTACAACAAGCGAGAGCAGCGTCAAGTTCTTCCAGTGTGAACAGTAGATCCATCCGTGAATCCCTCGATGGCGGAACATCACTACACTGCTGTGGCGCGAGTGTGTTTGAAGGTCCTGTTATTAATTGAGCTGAATTCTTCGGCTACGTCGACCTCACTGCATCTCTGGTGAAGCGCGATTGATTTGAAAGGGTGTCGTTGTTGAGGTGATGTACGAAGGCCGCGAATGACAGTCCAGATACGTTAGTCACACCGAAGACACAAAAAATCACAGCACCAACTGAGAACTTCCCAAAGTTTCTTGTCCTGCGCTCATCATCAGAGCCTAACCTGTAAATGAGCTGTCAATGTTTCTGATAGCCAGCTCGCTGAAGGCCATAATTAGTACAATCTATAAAGCCAAAAAAATAGGATCTGGTGACCTACTAAAAGAGGTATCAGACAAAAGCCAGTCAGACAAGCTTCTCATAACAAAGACATTTGCTAATCTTGACGTTCAGGTATGGCCTCACCGCAGTCTTAACAGCTGCCAGGGAGTTATTTCTGAGCGAGACCTCTTAAATGAAACAGAATTAGACCTCCTTGAAGACCTCCAGAACCAACGGGTAACTGGGGTTCGAAGGATAACAATCAGGCGAACTAATGAGGAAATAAGAACGAAACATATCGTTCTCATTTTCAACCGGAGTAGATTTCCTGAGTTTATCAATGTAGAATTCATCCGATGTAAAGTAAGCCCTTACGTACCAAACCCCCGCAGGTGCTTCAAGTGCCAGCGGTATGGGCATGGTAGTCAGACATGTCGAGGATGCCTTACATGTGCAAAGTGCAGTGCTCACGACTATGCAACCGATAACTGCAGTGCGAATGACTTCAAATGTGTGAATTGTGAGGGCACACCTGTGTACTCACGGTTCTGTGTGGCCTTTCCGGCAGAAAAGGTAGTGATAAATATATATATCATACGTAGAGGCGCGCATATCAGAATATATCATACGGAGAGGCGCGAAAGAAACGTAGAATGCTTTCTTCCGCTCCCTATGCTGACGCAGCCCGCAGAGGGGCCAGGCCGCGTCTAGTAACGGCGGACACGCAGTGCAATGCTGCTGACGTGCTCCCACCACGACTCCTAACTAAGTATCCACCGGCTGCACCAATCTTTGCAATCTCGGAGGTCATTTTCTCTCAGGCGTCCGGGACACCAAAGACATCTGAGAGCTACTTGGTTCTTCTTGAAAAATCTCCTGCCTTCATGTCTTCACCAGAGGCGGTGGAGGTGAGCGTGGACTCCGTAGCGCCAGTGTGGCGCCTAGGGAGTTCGACAATGAGAGGCGGGGCCTGTTGGACCGCTTCAAATAGAAAAAAAAGACATACGCCAGTTAAGACACCTGATAAAGGCGAGGAATCTTAAACCCACCGTCACTTCGCCATTGCGCACTTATAAAAATGGCTACTGATAGAATTGTTTATTGGAACTGTCGAGGACTGCTAAATAATCTGGATGATGTATACGAAATCATCGCCGAGCCCCAAACAAGCATACTTTGTCTGCAAGAAACCCACTTAAAACCAGCAGACGCAAGTTTCTTCACGCAGTATCTTGTGTTCAGGAAAGATACGCAAGGCAGCACTCGCCCCTCTGGCGGCATTGCCATTGCAACTGAAACGTCAATCCCATGTCGAAAGATCTCGCTTAATACGGACTTAGAGGCAGTGGCAATACGAACCGTAATTGTCGATAAAATAACAGTATGTTCTTTGTATATTCCTCCAGATTATAGGCTATGTAGCGAAAGTTTAGAAAAGCTGATTGACCAACTTCCATGGCTGCTGGTCGGAGACTTTAATGCTCACTACCCACTATGGGGATGTAAAAAAGCGGACTCCCGAGGTGTGCTAATTGAAACATTCGTATTTTCCTCTGGATCATACTTACTTAACACAAAAGAGCCAACATACTACAACATAGTGCATAACACATACACATCCATAAATTTAGCTAGTGGCTCCCCAATGCTCTTGGCAGCTACAGAGTGGGTTGTTATTAACAATCTATATGGAAGTGACCATTTTCCGATCTCTGTAAAGTATGCAGGCAATAAAAAGAAAATGTATGTTACCCTAGAAAGTTTAAAGAACATGCAGCCAACTGGGAGATGTTCAGGGAACACCCATTATTGCCTTGTTCGTCAGTTGCTGACTCAGGCATTGATGAAACTCAGCACTTGATCACGCTGCACATTATAAAGGCAGCAGAAAATTACATTCCACAAGCGTGAAGGTAAGCCACGAAATAAACGAAGACCCTGGTGGAACGCGGAATGTGAGACTGCTCGTGAAACTCAAAATAGGGCTTGGTCGAAGGTACGCCGATACCCCACTGCCGAAAACCTAATAGACTTTAAGCGTGCAAAGGCTAATGGCAGGCGTATTCGACGCATCTCTAAACGAATAAGCTGGGCATCGTTTCTTTCCTCTGTGAACTCTTATTCTGATGCACACAAAGTTTACAACAGAATAAGAGCACTCAAAGGATATAACACTCCCAACACCCTTTGTCAGCACCAATGGTGACTCCGTTGAACGTCAAGCAGACACTCTAGGGAAGCACTTTGAATACATATTCAGGTTGGCGCACTATACAGGTTCCTTTTTGCGGCACAAGGCAACTAAGGTGAGGAGGCCTATACATGACAAAAACCGTGCACATGAGGGTACAATAGCCCATTTACCTTGCAGGAGCTGAAGATTGCCTTAGGCACATGTAAGAACTCAGGAGCAGGTCCTGACAGAATCACAGGAAGCTGTATGTGGACATCCTTCCAACCCTTCTCTGCCTGTATTATAAAATATGGGCCACAGGACGCTTTCCTAAAGCATGGAAGGAAGCAGTCATTATTCCAATATTAAACCCTGGAAAATAGCCCACACTTGCTGCCAGTTATCGGCCTATTGCTTTAACCAGCTGCCTATGCAAGCTATTTGAAAAAAAGGTAAATCACTGCCTTCTTCATTTCCATGAATATAATGGTCTTCTTGACGAAAACCAAGCTGGTTTTAGGGCTGGGAGGTCAACAGGGGATTAGCTCATTGCATTTGAGTGTTATGCAAGGGATGCTTTTGTACACAAACAACATTGTTTATCTGTCTTTTTCGATCTTGAAAAAGCACATGATACCACTTGGCACTACGGAATCATCCGCGATCTTTTCTCTCTTCGCATCACAGGGAACATGTTGAATACAATGCGAAGTTACTTGTCTGAACGGACCTTCAAGGTTCGTGTTGGCAATGCATACTCAAAGCAGAACATAGAGGAAAATGGTGTTCCTCAAGGTGGAATTCTCAGTTGCGCATTTTTCATTGTCAAAATGAACTCCCTAAAAAGCGTGCAGCCAAAAATCATTTCTTGTCCAGGTGGGCTAATGACAATGGCTTTAAATTTGACTCTGAAAATAGTGTTTGTGTGCTTTTCTCTAAGCAGCGCATCAGACCTGACCCCAACATTACACTGAATGGTCCGAACCTTGTCTTTCAAAAGGAGCATAAATTTCTTGCCGTAGTTGTCGATGAAAAACGTTCCTTCATTGCCCACATAAAACAATTTTGACTGAAGTGTCTCAAAGCAATGAATCTGCTAAAAATTATCTCTCATATTTCATGGGGCACAGCCCACGACTGTCTTCTGAGCCTTCTGAATAGTGCAGTTCTATTACGCATTCTCTATGGCCTGATGGTCTATGGGTCCGCATTATTCTCTGCTCTAAAACTGCTCGATCCATTGTACCACCTCGGCCTTCGTCTCGCCTCAGGCGCTTTTCGAACTAGCCCAATTTTTAGTCTTTATGTCGAGGCGAACCGATGGTCACTGCAACTAAGAAGTAAATTTACTTTTGTGTAACTTATTCTATGAAGGTACTATGCCAACTGGATCATCCATGTCGCCGGCTCCCGCTTGACAAAACTAGCACAACACTTTTCTCAACAAAACCATCTCTAACACCACCATATCCAATCAGAGTTGCCATGCACATTGAACATCTGGACGTTCCGGTTACCAGTCTTCATACAACTTCCATAAAGGACTTAATTCCTCCTTGGGAAATACATGATGATAACTGTGACCTGTCATTTCTTGAAGTGCGGAGGCACGTATCCCCTATTGGCATACAGCTGCACTTCATGTCACTTCAGGCGAAGTACACCTGTGATGAATATTACACTGATGCTTCAAAGTCTGCTCTAGTGTCCTGTGCAGCACATGGACCGCAATTTTATCTTTCAAAAACACTGAACAGACATACAAGTATATTTACCGCTGAATGCTATTGAATCCTGCTAGCTGTGAGACACATTATTGAAAATAAAGTACGTACAGCTTTAATCTACATCGACTCTCTCAGCGTTTTAATCTCTCTATCTTCTTCGAAATGGCATAAGAGCCCAGTCCTAAACTCTCTTTTATAACCTGATGTCAGCACATAAATTGGAGCTTAAAATTACGCTATGTTGGGTACTAGGACACAATTGTATACCAGGTAACGAGGATGCTGATAGGCTTGCTGAGTCAGCTGCCCTTCGAAATGACATATACATTGGCAAGATAAGTTATCATGACCTCTAGCCACACATGACAATATGATTAGGCAGCAATAGCAAGAGGAATGGGACGCAGCAACAGAAAATAAACTACACACAATAAAGCCAAGGATAGGCAGGTACAACACAAAAAAACGAGACAGATTTAAAGAAGTAGGTCTGAGCACGCTGAGAATTGGTCACACATACACAACACACACATATCTTTTAACAAACTCTCCTGCACCACACTGTGATCGACTTACTGTAATTCATATTTTAATTATATGTGCACAACTGGAAACAGAAACGAGATGTCATTTTCCCTCCTTGTACACTTATCAAATACCTGCCCACCCATCCATTTTTATTGGTGACAGCCCTATGTTTCCTTTAAAACATGCTCAAATTCTTATCGAAAGTAGGCTTTTGGATGAAATTTCCTATCGACGCGGGTCTCAGCCCGTTCCTCCTTGAGAGGACGGATGAGATCTTTTGAAGCATCTACATATCCTTTTTTTTTTCGCAGCTAATCATACATCGCGAATTAATTTTATGCCCTATACACCACTGTTTTTAGTGATTTCACAGAGCGAATGAATTTTTAGGCCTTATACACCACTGTTTGTTATCCCTTCATTAAACATCACAACTTGAGCAGACTGTTCAGCTTGTGTTTGGCGCTCATTGGCCTGAGATGTCTTTGCGCCATTAAAATTTATCATCATCATTATCATCATCGATGCACTTAAAGCCACCTTTTTTGCACACAAGCTATGCCACAATTTTCTTGTTTATGGCTTTCACAACATAAATTGAAGACGAAAAGTTAAGGTGGGCCACACCGAAATGAGTCGTCGCGAACTAAATCCAATTAAAAATGAAAGAACCGTGGGTCTGACACTAGCGAATATAGACAATTTATAAAGTGAACCAGTTTGAACAAAGGTAAACATTAGGCATGTAGACAGTTTAATAACGCAGCTTATGCGCAGCGTTAGTTGGATTTCAGACCGTGAAGCACAACAAAACAAAAATTATAAGGCTCGCGCCGAGAGCATCCAGCCACAGAGAAAAGGTGTTAGGCTGCAGGAATTCGACAGTCTCTATGGCAACAATAAAATTGGCTGTGGCTTAGCTTGGTTAAGCCTGGTAATTGCGAAGCAATACTTGGGTTCTGCTATGGTACCGCTGGTGGTGATGCTCTGGTTATGCTTATGCTAGTATGGCTATGGTGATACTCTTGGCTGTGCTATGTTTGGCATATGGGTAAACACGCACAGACAAGAATGACGACACAAACATGTTACTCGTTTTATTCAAACCTATGCCTCTTTATGAGTCTCTTAATCTGTAGAAACGGTATGCGCGGAGACAGAAGCCGTTCTGCAACTGGATTCAAGCGCGGTAGCCCATCTGGCATCGGTGGGTATTTGTACCCATTTGAAACACTGTACAGAGGAATCTTTTCATCTCTAAGGCTACTGTTGCATGTATTGCACACCACAGCACTGACTAAATCCTCTTCATTCCAATGTGGAAAAGCCTTAAGCAATGTAGGAAACATGAGGGAACTCACCGGCGTAAGTTTGTCTTTGTGCCACAACCGGTGACACACCGAACATGCATAGCCAAGCAGACTGTTAGTAAAGCGTCTATTGAATTCACGTGTGGCCGCTTCAAACTCCTTCACTCTCTTTGCATGTTCTTCACGGCGCTGTGCCACAACACTTTCATCGGTTTGAGTCTGGGTAGCTTGGGTGAGAGATTTCTCTCGTGTTTTCTTCAAACGTTCCTATCGTAGCTCGGGTGTTTCTTCAGCATGCCGTTTTCTTCGCTTTTTATTTTGCCTCTCTCGATACGCACATTCCTTTTCAAGTCGCTGCTGCCGCTGTTCCGGAGTTTCTTGGGCACGTCACTCCCATTTGGGTGCGTTCCGGCGTTCCGAACTAGTAGTGCTGGAACGAGATGCACATTCAACGCTGTCGGCCAAACTTATAACTTCCTCCTTTGCTTCTGCCGTTGATTCTGCTGCCGAAGACGCTGAGCGTTTTTTTCGCCTGGCTGCATATTGAGCTCGTTACTTGAAAAGCCGTTCTTCTCGTTCTTTTTCCGTCTCCGTAGCTCGCTTATGCTTTCTCTTTGCAACCTGCCGAAGCGTGTAGGCTGGAGGCGGCATCTCATGGGCTTGACGAGACGAGCGGGAGTCAGGCCGCGGCAGTGGCTATGCGCAGCGCAAGGCAAGGGAGTGCAGATGGGGCCCCGTTTTTAAGCAAATGGTATAATGTCACATAGCGCGCAGCGCCCATGGTGAGAGGAGCGGGAGTCAGGCCGCGGCCGTGGCTGTGCGCCGCTCAAGGCGACGGCGTGTGATGGGGCCCCGTTTTTACACAGATGGTATGACGTCACATAGCGCGCAGCGCCCCTGGTGAGAGGAGCGGGAGTCAGGTCAAGGCCGTGGCTATGCGCCGCGCAAGGCGATGGCGTGAGATGGGGCCCTATTTTTACACAGATTGTAAGCTTCACGGTTAGCAGTTCCCATGTAAATAGAGAGGCAGACGAGAGAACTAAAAAACTAGAAAAAGAGAATCGAGAGCTCAAGAGCATGCTCAGCACGCTCACTAAAGAGATTCAAAATTTAAGAATGGAAACGAGTACCTCCCCCCCTCCTCCACCGAGAAACTAACTGGTACCCCAAAAACAGGTACAGAAACAGACCCTCTCCCCTGCCTACAAAGGTCGTAGTCACGCGCCCTGAGTCGAGGGAAAATGAAGAGGAGAAAATGATTACTGAAACAATCAAGCCATTCCCGCAAAAACGTAAAGGGGACGAGACGGAACCGCTGGTGGCATTAGAAAGGAGACTGGACGCTAAATACGAAGCAAAATTTGAAACAATCGAGACCCTCCTCACCCAATTAATGGGTGCGGTAAATCAAATGCAGACGCAATTCACCGCGATGCAGAACGCCTTCACCGAGAGGCTAACTACATCAGAAAAGACGGTGACCCAAATGCAACAAAATGGACAGGCGCAGTAAAAACGAAGGAATACCTTTAGCTATAGCCCTTCAGGAAACAGGAAAAGGTCTACCAAAATTATCGGGATATCAGGCATTCCACGGTGACCGGGGAGAAAAATGCCGCGTCTCCACGCTAGTTAAAAGACAGATAGCGGTAATCTAGCATGAGGTCAACTCGAGTGACATCGAAGCTGTATTAATAGAAATTATCACTCGTCGCAAGAAAGAGCCTAGCCTCTTCACCTTAAACGTGTACAGCATCCCCCAGCAGAGAAAGGTACAGTACGTTTCCGCGGCCTCTTCCGCAAAGCGATGAAAACGGTACAAAAACAATCCTCTTATAATTCTAGAAGACTTGAATGCCGCCCACCAAGAATGGGGCTACAATAGACATGACCCCAAGGGTAGGTAACTGTGGGAGGACATACATG
Source organism: Amblyomma maculatum (assembly GCA_023969395.1). Taxonomy (NCBI): domain Eukaryota; kingdom Metazoa; phylum Arthropoda; class Arachnida; order Ixodida; family Ixodidae; genus Amblyomma; species Amblyomma maculatum. Next base: position 438,001 of record JAJIZL010021084.1, on the reverse strand, counting down.
AGCTCAGCCTCACCCTCCTGACGGACCCTAGCTGTCCGTCCAGGATGGGAAACAGCGTCTGTGCAGACACCACCCCGGACCTTACCCTGGGAAAAAACACCAGAGACGCAGTCTGGAAAAACACAGCTCAAAATTTCGGTAGTGACCACTTTGTTCCGGCTCTCACCCTCACCGAGGACGTCAAAACTCGTCGCTTCAAAAAGCCCGAAATCACCGATTGGGATAGGTTTAGGCAAATCAGAGAAAACACAGAATCGGGAGATGAAATCCAAAACATAGAGAAATTGGCAGAGACGCTTACGAAACAAGTAGAGAAAGCAACCACGACCCTACGAGAGGACGATGCGCCGGTCACGGTTGACAGCAAACTCCTTGATATGTGGGAAGCGAAATGCGGCATGAAAAGGCGCCTCCGGTCGCAAAGATGGAACAGGAACCTTAGGCGAAGGATAGCAACATATAACGAAGAGATTGAAGATTACGCAGTAAAACAAAACTGGTGTAGTAGGAGTGACAAGATGGAAGGGAACATGAGCCTTGCTAATACGTGGAGCCTACTCAGACACCTACTTGATTCTGACAATTCGAAAACTCAATCGGGCATAAGACTGACGTAATCCAGACACGCGTTCGAGGGCATGGACGAGGAACTCATGGCGAAACTAATTAGCATGTACGTAGGCGACACACAAACCTTACCCCTGCCGGATTGCGAAGGACCCTAAACGAGGCCCTAGACGCGCCGATCACGGAGGCGGAGGTTCGCGTCAAAATATTAGGCGTAAAAACAAAGTCGGCTCCCGGCCCAGATGGAATCACAAACAAGGTTCTCCGAAATTTGGACGATATCTCCATCCGCACGCTCACCAAATACATGAGAATCGTATGGGACAGAGGCCGCCTCCCACAACAGTGGAAGACGGCAAACGTAATTTTGATACCGATTCTAACATCCTGTATAGGTAAATTGATGGAGCGTGTACTCCAAACGCGACTAACGCGTTTCATGGAGCCTAATGACCTGTGGCCGCACGAAATGGTTGGGTTCCGGCCCGGCCTGTGCACACAGGACGTAATGCTCCGCTTGAGACACGATATCATAGAAAGCGAAACCAGGGACGCGAGGGTACTACTAGGGCTAGACCTGACAAAGGCGTTTAATAACGTAAAACACGCGGCAATTCTTTCTGGCCTCCAACAATTGGGGGTCGGAAAGAAAACGTACGACTACGTAAAAGACTTCCTGTCGGGTAGAACGATAAAGTTTCAGGACATTGAATCCTCCACCGTCAAACTAGGAAGCAGGGGTACGCCACAGGGTTCGGTGCTGTACCGTTCCTCTTTAATGTTGCCATGCGAAACCTCCCGGCAGAACTGAGGAAGGTGAAAAACTTGAAATTCAGCATGTACGCGGACGACGTCAACCTGTGGACGTCAACCTGTGAGCATTGAGGAGCGCTTGCAAGCGGCGGCGGACACCGTGGTGTCCTACGCGGCCGAAAGGGGCCTATCGAGCTCTCTACAAAAATCGGTTGTTTATCTAAAACCCGAAGGCGCTCAGGTGCAAACGCCAGATAAACATCAGGGTAACAGTAGATGGCCAAACAGTGCCAAAAGTCGAACAAATTAGGATCCTGGGGCTTTTTCTACAAGCAGATGGGTACAACGATACAACGGTTAAGAAATTGAACGCGTACGCCACTCAAGTCACGGGTCTGTTCAGGAGAATCGCACTCAAGGGTCGGGGCCTTAAGGAACAAAGCCTCCTGAAACTAATGCAGGCTTACATCACTAGCCGCATATTTTACGCCACACCATTTGTAAACATCAGATCAGACGAAAAGCAAAGAATAGACGCACTCATCAGACGACGCGCGAAGAGGGCTCTGGGACTACCCATCTCGAGCTCGACTGAACGCCTCCTCGAAATGGGGGGCACAACGATTGGACGGAACTAGCGGAGGCTGTGCGCATGGCGCAACTAGAAAGACTGAGCAGAACCACCACGGGCAAAGCCATCCTCGGCTGGGGGGGGACTGCAGTCCGATAGAGGAACAAGCCACAAAGTGGACATTCCACGAAAGTGTCGCGAATGTATAATAGTGCCCCCCCCCCCTACCTAAAAACATGCACCCTATGTACATCAAGGAGATGATACAAAAGAGGGCCGAGACGCTCGCAAAGAAAGCGGGGAAAATGAAGCCGGGGGAGGTCACCTACGTGGCTGCGGCTAGCGGGAAGTCGGGGGCGGCGCTGGCTGCGGTCGTCAACGGCCGCGGCGTACCCGCCACCGCCGCGTCCGTTAGAAGCCGAAATGTAGACACGGCTGAAGTTGCAATAGCGCTCGCTTGCGTTGCAACGGAAGCCAGCATAGTTATTCATAATCATCATCAGCCTGTCCATACCCACTGCAGGTCGAAGGCCTCTCTCATATTTCTCCACTTAACCCGGTTCTGTGCTAGCAGCATCCAAAAGACCACCGCGAACTTCTTAACCTCATCCACCCACTTAACTTCCTGCCGCCCCCTGCTACGCTTTCCTTCTCTTGGATTCCAGTTTCTTACCCTAAGCGACCATCGGTTATCCTCTCTTCGCACTGCATGTCCTGCCCATGCCCATTTCTTCTTCTTAATTTCCACTAGAATGTCGGTAACTTGAGTTATTTCTCTGACCTACTCTGCACACTTCCTATCTCTTAATGTTACTCCTACCATTTTTCGTTCCATAGCCTTCTGGGTTGTCCTCAACTTAAGTAGAACTCTCTTGGTTAGCCTCCACGTTAAAGCCCCATAGGTGAGTACAGGTAAGATGCAACTGTTGTATACTTTCTCCTTGAGAGATACCGGTAAGCGGCTAGTCATAATCTTCGAGTGCTTGCCAAATGCACTCCATCCCAATCTTATTCTTCTTATTTCCTTTTCATGGTCCGAATCTTCGGTTACTACCTGTCCTAGGTAGACATAATCGCCTACTACTTCCGGTACTTCGCTACCTAATGTAAACTGCTGTTCCTTCCCGAGGCTGTTGAACATCACCTTAGTCTTCTGCATATTGATTTTCAAGCCTACCTTTCTAATTTTCTTGTCTACGTCATCAATCATTATTTGCAGTTCATCCGCCGAGTTGCTTAGCAAGGCAATGTCATCAGCAAATCGCAGATTACTGAGGTATTCTCCATCTACCCTTATCCCTAACTGCTCCCATTCCAAGTCTCTGAATACCTCCTCTAAGCAAGCTGTAAATAGTACTGGGGAGATTGTGTCTCCTTGCCTAGCACCTTTCTTTATGGGAATTTTGTTACTCTCTTTATGCAGAACTATGGTTGCTGTGCAGCCATTATATATATCTTCCAGCACTTTCACGTATGGCTCGTGTACCCCCTGATTTCGCAATGCCTGCATCACCGCCGATGTTGCAACTGAGTCAAACGCTTTTTCGTAATCAATGAATGCTATGTATAAGGGCTGGTTATATTCCGAGCATTTTTCTATCACCTTGTTGATGATATGAATAGAGCCGATAATAGAGTACAGTTTCCGAAAACCTGCTTGATCCTTTGCTTGATTGTAGCGTAAGGTTGTCCTGATTCTATTAGCGATTACCTTAGTAAACACCTTAAACGTAACAGACAGTAGGCTGATTGGTCTGTAATTTTTAAGGTCTTTAGAGTCCCCTTTCTTATGAATGAGGATAATGTTTGCATTCTTCCATGGTTCCGGCACCGTCGATAACACCAGGCACTGCGTATGCAGGGTGGCCAGTTTCTCTAGCATGATATCCCCCCCATTCTTTAGCAAATCTGTAGTTATCTGATCCTCTCCAGCTGATTTCCTCCTTTTCATAGTTTCTAATGCTTTCTTGACCTCGTCCTTCGTCACTAGTGGAACGTCTGACTGTTTTTCCCTGCCGCAAATCTCGTTACGATCATGACTACTTTGGCTGCTGTAAAGATCTGTATAGAACTCCTCGCCTACATTGACTATCTTGTCCATATTCGTGATGACGTTGTCCGCCTTGTCGCTTATCGCATACATCTGGTTTTTGCCTATGCCCAATTTCTTCTTTACCGCTTTAAGGCTTCCCCCGTTCTTTACAGCATGTTCAATTTTCTCCATGTTATATTTCCTTATATCAGCCACCTTGCGCTCATTGATTAGCTTTGATATCTCGGTCAATTTGATCTAGTCTGTTCGATTGGAAGCTTTCATACTCTGGCGTTTCTTAATCAAATCTTTCGTCTCTTTAGACAGCTTACCGGTATTCTCTCTATCCTACCGCCTACTTCTACCGCACACACAGTAATGATATCTCTGAAATTATTTTTCATTGCTTCTAGGGTAATGTCGCCATCCCCGGTTATAGCTGAATATCTATTCTCTAGTGAGATCCTGAATTCTTCTGCCTCCCCCTCACCGCTAATTCGTTTATGGGTTTCTTTCTAATCTGTTGCGTTCCTTCTTCAGATTTAGGCTGTTTCGGGACCTCACCATCCTGTCTTCACTGCATCGCACTTTCCCGATTACCTCTACATCTTGCACAATGACGGGGGTTGAACACATTATGAAGTCAATTTCACTTTTAGTCTCCCCGTTAGGACTTTTCCCTGTCCATTTCCGTTTCTTCCGTTTGCTGAAGAAGGTATTCATGATTCTTAAGTTATTGCGCTCTGCAAACTCAACTAGTAACTCCCCCCTGTTATTCTTAGAACCGATGCCATAGTCACCTACTGCCTGGCCTCCTGCCTGCTTTTTCCCTACCTTGGCACTGAAGTGGCCCATTAGTACAGTATACTGCGTCTTTATTTCTCGCATTGCCGATTCTACATCTTCATAGAAGCTTTCAACTGCCTGGTCATCATAAAAACCTATAGGTGCATAGGCCTGTACCGCTTTTATACCGCTTATTTATACCGCTTATTAGGCCTAATTACGATGACTGCCACCCTATCATTAATACTATAGAGGTCATCCATATTACCCGCTATATACTTATTGACAAGGAAACCTACTCCTAGTTGCCGCCTCTCTGGTAAGCCTCTATAACAAAGTACATGACCATCCATCAGTACAGTATATGCCTCACTAAGCCCTATGACATCCCATTTCATGCCTTCTAGTTCCTCTAAGAGCACTGCCAAGCTAGCTTCACTAGCTAGGGTTCTAACGTTAAACGTTGCCAGGGTCAGTTTCCAATGGCGGCCTTTCCAGCGGAGCCCGAAGTTCTTAGCACCCCCTGCTGCATCACAGGTCTGACCGCCGCCGTGGTCAGTTGTTCCGCAGCCGCTGGTGATTGAGGACCGGGGTTTTATGGAGCTTATCATGACAGGTTGGTCAAATCCTGTTCTGGTGAGGGAGTGCGTTGCCGGAGGTGTTCACCGGCATCAGGTTGCACTCCAAACCTGTTTATGCAATTCCATCGACACGCGGATTTTTTTCTTTTTTTTTTTTATAAATCCGTTGGAGAATTGCGCGGCACCGGGATTTGAGCCCCGGTCCTCTTGCATGTGAGGCGGATGTTCTACCGCTACGCCACCGCTGCACCTTATTACCGACAGCAAAACAGCTGCCTGGAACTCTGGAAAAGGGAGGGTCTCGAAGAAGGCAGCCAAAACTTTAGAGAGGAGGAGGAAACTTTATTGAGGAGAATTGGGAAGTTCTTTCTTCGTGGGAGTTCGCTTCTCCTCAAGCCGCCCCAGGGGTGGTCATCGCTCGATGGCGCTCGACGACCTCCTTTGCTCAAGCCGTGTTGGCGTGTTGCCGGCTTGGATCAGAGCTAAGCAATGCGGCCTCCCACTGTTCCGAATTGGTAATCTGCAAGCCCTCCGGCGGATGCATGATTTCACATTTAAATATGATGTGTTCGAGGTCTGCCCTCTGGTCACCGCAAAGTGAACATGAGGGGCTGTAGTAGCCTGGATACCATTGTGCTAGCTTATACGGATTAAAGCACGTATTTGTTTGAATTTTTGTAAGTAGTGTTTGTTGTGATTTGCTGAGCGTATAGTGGGGCCTCTGATATTTCAGTCTGTTGTTTTTATACTTGAAAGAAGGATTCGAATTATTTGGACTCCTGCGCACGAATCCGTCCCCGGCAACGAGGCGGCGCACGAGCTAGACCGAGCTCTCTACTTCCAGGCAGCGGTAGAGCCGCCTGATTGCGATGGGATGGACGAGAGGTTGCAAACGTACATGGAAATTTTAGAACGCTACAGACTTAGCAGAACATCTCTGCCACCACCGGACCGAACGCTTAATAACAAGGAGGCCGTCGCTTGGCGGCGCCTGCAAGCGAGGAATTTTACAAGTCCCGTCTGGCTTTTCCACACGCAAGTGGAGGAAAAGGCGGACGATAAAGGCAAAACCTGCGGAGAAAGGGGTACTCTGGATCATATAACCTGTCAATGTCTTGATTATCCTGGCGCCAAGGAAAACAAAAATAGTAGAGAAGCCTAGGAACTGCTACTGCGGAGCGAGTCCCCCGCCAACCAGCAGCAAGCTATCCGCCTGGCGGCTGAAGCCGCGAAGAAACACTATCGCTTCGCCTGTCTTTAGTCGCGGAGGCCCCGTCCTCCATCCCATAGGCCTTCTTACCGGGGGCGGGGAGTAGGGGGCCTCCTGCATCGGTGGAAAAATAAAGTTGTTTCAACAACAACAATATCACGCGAAAGGTCAAGCGTGGCTATGCGGCCGTGGCTTGGCACGGGCTGAGGTGGTAGCTAAAGTAGTGTTGCTTCGCAATAAAAGATATAACAGTCCTGTGCAGTCGTCCAACCCAGCTTTTGCTTCCTGTTTTTTTTTTTCAGAGGGGGGGGGGGGGGGGGGGCATGGATTTCGATTTGCGCTAAGCCGCGCAATATCAGCATAAATCCGCCCCTACTAAAGCTTAAGTATCACGTTCATGCGTTTCTGTTACATCAGTTCTACGCTTATAAAACAGCCGCCGATACCGACTCGCTTTGCGAAGTAGTGATGAAGCCCTGTGCATAGTCTAAGCAAATGTTTGTTACCGCTGCTGGCTTTGAGAAACGCACGGAAACCTCGATAACTTAACGATCAATGGACATACATCTCGCTCGCTAATTTTGCACTTGCATGGGTAAGAGAGCCTGCGAGAAGATCGCTACAGGTTATCTCATTGAACGAATTAAGTGATAGTGTTGGTTCAAATTCCTTTTACAGCAACAGGCTCTTGAGGGGGTGCATGAAACAATGACTGATGAACGGAAGAAACAATCACCGCGCACATCCAGCCCCGTAATGAACAAAGAACAAAATCTTGCTCACCTGCTGGCAAAAACAATGTCTTCGTTTTCTCAATCTGTGTTGCTCAGTTAGATCAGCATCACAGTCACCGCACCACCACAGCGACCACAGCTGCATAGCAATAATTTTTCAAAACCCGGAACGGGAACACTGTAACTTCGTAAAAAGGAGGATATATAAAGGCATATACGGCTGCACGGCGCATCGACAATGGGCATGTTGCCTAACAGGCCCTTCTTCT